>PVKU01001561.1:52849-289845 GCA_004027475.1 Anoura caudifer
CCCGCCAAAAGGCTCAAACAAAGAAGCAGATCAAAGCCCCACAGCCAATACCAAGTGACCAAGAGATATCTTGGTATCTTATCTCTTGGTAAGTGACCAAGAGATAGCCAACTTATCAGATGCACAGTTCAAAGCACTGGTGGTCAGGATGCTCACAGAATTGGTTGATTTTGGTCGCAAATTAGATGAACAAATAAGGCTACACTAAGTGAAATGAAGGAAAATGCACAGGGAACCAATAGTGATATGAAGAAAACTGGGACTCAGATCAATGGAGTGGACCAGAAGGAAGAAAGAAAAAACCAAACAGAAAAGAAGGAAGAAACCAGAATTCAAAAAAATGAGGAGGCTTAGGAGCCTCTAAGACATCTTTAAACGCCCCAGTATCCGAATTATAGGGGTACCAGAAGGGGAAGAAGAAGAGCAACAAGTGGAAAACTTATTTGAACAAATAATAAAGGAGAACTTCCCCAGTCTGGCAAAGGAAATAGTCTTCCAGGAAGTCCAGGAAGCTCAGAGAGTCCCAAAGAAGTTGGACCCGAGGAGGAACACACCAAGGCACATCATAATTACACTAGCCAAGATTAAAATGAAGGAGAGAATTCTAGAAGCAGCAAGGGATAAGGGGACAGTCACCTACAAAGGAGTTCCCATCAGACTGTCAGCTGATTTCTCAAAGGAGACCTTGCAGGCAAGAAGGGGCTGGAAAGAAGTATCCCAAGTCATGAAAGGCAAGGACCTACATCCAAGATTGCTCTATCCAGCGAAGCTGTCATTTAGAATGGAAGGGAAGATAAAGTGCTTCTCAGATAAGGTCAAGTTCAAGGAGTTCATATTATATGAACTGTTAAAGGGACTTATCTAAGAAAGAGGAAATAAAAAACATGTACAGTAAAATGATAGCAAACTCACAGATATTAACAACCACACCTAAAACAAAAGCAAAGTAAGCAAACAACTAGAACGGGAACAGAACCACAGAAATGGAGACCACATGGAAGGTTAGCAACAGGGGAGTGGGAGGAGGAGAGAGGGGGAAGTTACAGAGAATAAGTAGCATAGACAGTGGGTAGAAAATAGATAGGGGGAGGGCAAGAATAGTATGGAAAATGTAGAAGCTAAAGAACTTATGACATGGACATGAACTAAAGGGGATAATGTGGGTGGGAGGGGGGTGCAGGATGGATGGAAATGATGGGGGAGAATGGGACAACTGTAATAGCATAACCAATAAAATAAATTTTAAAAAAAGGAAAAAGCGCAACTAAATGCAAGAAAAAATTTGTGCAGTGTATGGAGAAGGTGCTGTGATGAGTCAAACATGTCAAAAGTGGTTTGCAAAGTTTTATGCTGGAGATTTCTCGCTGGACGATGTGCCACGTTCAGGTAAACCAGTTAAAGTTGATAGCAATCAAATCGAGACATTAACTGAGAATAATCATTGTTATACCACATGGGAGATAGCCAACATACTGAAAATATCCAAATCAGTAAAATTATTGGTGAAAATGAAAATTGTGCCTTTTATTTTATGGAAAAAACTACACGGACTTTTTGGCCAATCCAATATGTCACATGCACAAAATTAAGTAAATATTTCTCTTTTCATGTGCCACCTAGAAACTGTTTTCCAAAAAGCCCAAACTGCTTTGCTTACCTGCAAGATTTGCACATACACTTGGTGGGGGTCTGTCAGCTTCATGCCATTGACTTCGATGTACTGAAAGGGAGGAACATCCTTTGCTTGGGCTGCCTGCTGCAGGCAGTGTATCACCTCATGCACAGTGGCAGTCTTCCCTGTCCCAGGCACCCCAGAGATATACATGCACCTAGGTAAGAAGGGAAGACACGTGGGTTGGGTCTGTGCCAGGTGCCTCACATTATCATGAGCTAGGAGTGTGCAAATGTGTGCTGACGGAAGGGCCAAGACCCCTGAAACGTGGAGGTGGGGGCAGTAAGGGCCATTCTTGGAAGCTGGTCAGAGCAGGACCTGTTTCTGTAGCATCATTCATTCCATAAGCCATGCTGCATGCAAACTGCCTACCTAAAGGCCAGTTTCATTTTTCTCTAAAAAACAGAATTTCTACTCCCACAGAATGACTTTGACAACAAAAGCTGCTTCAGAAGCTTAGGCTTCAGCAACGGCTTTGCCTGTTCTCCTGACATTGGGGAAAGGCCTTGTGGTTGAACTATGACACCTGAGGGTATGTACTAGTAGGAGCAGTCTCCCTCAATCATCCTGCCTGGCTCAGCAGGACTCACCCTCCAGTATGGTCAAGGAGTTTGCTCTCCACAAAGCTGTAGATATCTCGGAATTCCTTTTCCCGACAGGGAAGTGAGTCAGGAACAGCAGAAACATGTAGACTAAATAAAGGAAAAGAAGGACTTTAGAAGCATTTCACCCTCTACTCAATAATAAATGGAAAAGACTTATCTATAGTTTCTATATAAAACCTTGATCACAAATCCAAGGGAAAGTCTTCACTCTCAATTCACTTCATGTGGCCTCATAATTAATCCCTTTTTCCACCCAAATCGCCAACTCAATGGTTCTAACCAAAGGTACATATGACCTGGGAAGCTTCCTCCAAATCACATGGGTAAACCTCATACCACAAGAGATTCTAATTCAGTTGATTTCTGGCAGGATGTAGGCTTGTGTATTTTGAAAAGGTTTCAATATCATTCTAAAGGGTTCCACTGACTGAGAAGCAGTGTCCTGACTAATCACCTTCCATCCTGAGAAAATGATGGCTGTAGACTGGAAGGTTACTCCTTTTAAAACCTGTTCATATTCGCTGACCCAGACATAACTTGAGAGGTTTCTTCTTTCCCAACATAGAAGTTCATTTTACTCTATTACTCATTTCATGTGAATGAGAGCGAAGGCCCATTTCTTCCTATCTGAGAGGGGCCCACAAGCAGTGCTACCTTCGGCGGGCCTCCTCTAGCATGCTGGCTGGCTCCTGGGCAGCCAGGCTTCGGCTGCGGATCTGGGGAATGGCAGAATGTGGCATTCTAGACTTGGGCTGTATTCAAAAGAGAAAGAAAAAGAGAGAACATATTTCAGTAGGAAAAAAAACAAAGAAAAATAATACTCAGGACGTATCAGCAAATCTGCTTCCAGGTGACCCACTAAAAAGAAAAGAGGTGGTGAATTCCTCTTAGTTCTTGTATGTATAGAGTACCTATAACTGTCCACCTCTCTCCTCACATCACACATACGCTTTGTTCACAGTCCAAACGTGGTTTCTTTTTTCTAATTTATACCCAGTAATTAGGATTTGAAAACAATGTCAATCTGGGGAAAGAATATATGAAAGTATGGATTAAATACTATTTAAAAGTAACATAATACTTTGGAAGAAAGACAACAAATTATGAAGAAATACTAACAGCTCTACCCACCCAACTATAGTGTAGAGTAGGAGGCAAAAATTTCATTTATAGGGTCCTCCTCTAGATTTATTTGAAAATATGGTCAAACTTTAGCTCAGGACTTCCCTAATACAGATTTGGAGAAACCGTACCAGATTTTTCCACTCCAAACCCCAAGGTCACTGCTCAGTCTAGGTTAAAGCCCTGTTGTCTCATTTTCCTTGCTGCTGGCTCACCAGAGGAGGCCTGCTACCCCTTCTTCATGGAGCTTCCACAAAGCACTCCCTTCTGTAGGCACCCACCCTCTGCTTCTAGCCAGGCTACAGAGCAATAACAATCTCTCCACCTCTTTCTCAGGCAGAAAGTGCAATTAGACCCTGTTTACTGGGTTAACATCTATTAATTTTGGAGAAAACAGGAAAGGAGAAAAAAAACCTTGCTGAGAAGGTACAAAAATTTTGGTGGACTTCTTTTTGTTATGTAAGATGCCCTCATACCCTATATCTCTTCTTCTGGGTGGGACCCTGGAGACAAAATCACCCTAGAAGGTAGGTAAGCTGTTTACTTAATAAAGAATTCTAGATAAGACTGCCTCATGTCCAGAAGTAACCTACAGGGACTTCCTTTCCCAGAGGGGTTCCAAAGAACATTATGCTCCAGAAAAAATGTTAACTGGTCCAAGACATACTCTAAACCTCTCTTTGAAGGTCACAATAACATTAATACAGGTCATGTGATAATGAAAGCAATTTAACTTTATGTAATCCAAACATTTCTCACACACATTTGAACATGAGAAGACACTTTTCTTAATAGGTTTCAACATTCTACCAAAGCTCCATAGGAAGCACAAGACATCCATTTATTTTTTTAATCTTACCCATTGCATCATTACCAATACCTGAGTAGCATGCTCTTGTTTCTCAGGTGTACCAAGTGGCACAAAAACAACATGGCTCCCCAGCCCTGGATTCAATACCTCCCGGGCACTGATCATGATGAGTTTAGTGGGAAATACACAGAGGAGGAGCCAGTCCTTGTCCTTCCCTCTGGAAGTTCAGCTCTTAGCCATTGTTAAGCAAATCTTAACAGGAACCTGGATTCAGAAATCACTATCTACTAGATTCATTTTCAGCCCTAGGGTTCATGAATATTCCAAAGTGTAATAGCTTTGAATACTACAGACCTATGCTCAGAATCCAGCTGCTACTAATAACAGTGTGACGCTAGCCATCACAATTTTTGAATTAAGAAAGAGATGCTTCACTGGAAAATGAAGCTAAAAGAACCTTACGGTTTTCTTTGGTGTCTTGGAGGGGGTCTTTAAAGATGATTTTGTAGAAGAGTGCAGGTTCCTGGGTGTTCTCCTTGAAAGGGGTGGTGTCGAAGCCTCTTCCTTCTCGCTATCAGAGTCTGAAATCTCTGCTGCTGGCAGAAACTCTTCCTCTTCTTTGTCATTTTTACTATTACCTAAAAACCTGAATGGTGGGGCACATTTTCTGATATTCAGTGTTTGAAGTCTAAATAACAAGTGCCCTAATAGGTCAGTGTAAATTAAAGGTGCTGCAGAGTCTCTCCCAAAGCTGAGCAATATAGGATGTGCCCCACTTCCTTGCTACTGAGGTGCTCTGCTAAAGGCATTATTTATAGTATTTTTGTGACTTGTATATTATTATTGCCATTTTATAGTTAAGGAAACTGATGCTTAGAAAGGTTACATAACCTTTCCAAGGCTATACAGATAATCAATGACGAAGCTTGGTTTCAAACCCAAGGCTCTCAGAATTTAAGTTCAATCACACCTTAACAGTCTTGGGAGGTGTGATTACGGGGCCCAAAAACCCACCTATGCCAGTGGCAGTGTTTCTTGCCCCTTTCAAACTATGACATTTATGTGAAATTAACATAATCCCAGACATACTAGGTAAAAAGATGAATTTCAGTGGAATAGCAAATAACAACCAAGAATTGTAAGAGGCTTTAAGATAACAGATATCCTAGATAGCAGTAATAACCATTTTTCTGCAGGCCAAGGAGCACTCTTACCGAAGTTGCTGCCTAATCCGATTCAAAGTCAAGAGAGAACTCTTTCTGCAGATCCGATGGGGAGTAGAAGTAGCTTCATCCTGAGCTTCTGGTTGTTTTGCCTCCCTGCAAGATACCACAGCAAGGTTATAAAAAGCAGTTTTGGGCACTAGGGATCAGTGGCAGACACTAGAAGACAGTCAGATGGCCTGACTCACTACTATTCTTTTTACAGGAGCTAATCGCTTTGCTAAAAAGTTCATAATTTAAGTGTGACTCAAACCAGATATCAAAATTTGCTTAAAACTTATTATTTAAATCAGACTCACCATCTCCCCACCTACAGACCAGAATACACCAATCCTGGGCAGAGTTACTTGTCTCTTTTTCTTTCTGACGTATTTATGAACTCACGGTCCACCCAGCTCAAGGTTAGCAGAAAAGTAGCTATATATTAAATATAAAGCATTTATAAAGCAAACCTTAACGTTTTAGCATTCTGGGTGCTGGAGTTTCTGAGCAGGAAACACTGAAATGTGTAATTTCTGGCTTCTCACAGTATTTGTGAAGTCCATTATTTACAAATACCATCTAGTGGCAAACTAAACTTTATTCTAGATGCATTATCTTCTTGTACTACATGTATTTGAGAATGGTTTCCAGTTTTTTAAAAAATACTAAGAAAATGGCTGTTCAAATGTGGCAAAGAGCCCCAGCAAACAATGAAATTCAGGACTCTGAAGCAATTCAGGTTTGGGGATCCATCTTCTGAAGCAGTGATCCCCAAAGATAGGTAGGTATACCAGAATCAGCCAAAGAGCATTCAAAAGATGCAGATTTCTGGGCCCAACACTTGTAGATTGATTCACTGTTCCTGAAAAGAGGCTCAGAAATCTGTATTATGCAAAAGCTCCTGGTGATTCCATGACACATTCAGAGTTGTGACCTACTGCTCTAACTTTACTGACTGTGACCCAAACATATCCCGTTACGTGAACCATCTAGATTTGCTCTGTGGAGGGAGAGTAACATCCCAGTTACCTCTTTTTGATCTTTTCTGGTTTCAGAACCACAGAAGGCTCCACTGAGGACCTCCTTCCCCCGCTGGAAGGCTCAAGTGTTATTTTCTCACTGATTTCTGTGGTTTTCAAAGCCGGAACTCGGGTTCTCAGGGTCCTGTGACACTCGTGTGAAGCCTTCTTGTCCTCCTCAGCATAAGAGCATCGAATCTTCCTGGTTTCCTCTGGGGCTTTCAGAGCTGGAGATGAGGCTGGAAGTCCATCAAGCTGAGACCTCTTAGAAGGACAGCTGATCTCTGAGGCCACTTTCCGTTTAGTTCTTCTGGGAGAATCCAAAGAGGCCCAGGACTTCTGCTGGGAAATCCTGGTGTTTGGTGTCATAGGGAAACCTGGGCCCAAGAGAAATTACCGCAGACAATGTGTAAGTTTTCATACACGCTCCCAATCTGTTACAGCTACATTCAGCCACTGAAGTTATACAAAGACCTGAGTTATCTATATTTTGAATTATTCCATGATTTCCACCCCCAGGCAAAGTAGCTATATTATTTTTAATCCCTTTCCTATTCCATGGGTGATTTTCCCAGTTAGAACCGTAAGTCCACTATTGAGTCAGCATTTGTAAATAATGGTTAATTAGATTTCTGTGAAGTACTTTACTAGAAAAGTGGTTTTCAACTAGGGGTAATACAGCACATCCTCAGCCCCCACTCAACAGCATTTGAAAAAAATCATACCAGAGGCTGTTAGGTAACACCAAGGCCTAGCTTTTTCTTAACTCAGATTGTACCTACCAACAGAGGACAAGGATCCTGGGGGTAACCAGCTGGATTCAGGGAATACACAGAACCACACGGGAACTGCCTTAGCATTTGCTCCTCTCTCACCACGACCACCTGCACCAAGAACCCTCCATTCATTTACAGACATCAACTGAGCTCTTAAAATGACAAGGTATGTGCCAGGCGCTCAGAGATAAGCAAAGTTCAGTGAGACAATCCTGGTCCTCAACTGCAAGACACTCCAGTCTAACATGGGAGATGACATACACGGATGTCTACAATGAAGTAAAATAATTGTCCCAAAGTGCCTGAGTGCTAATAAAGATGGCTTTTCTGATAGAACATAAACGAAAGGTAAAATTTCAATAGTGTTGAAAAGGAAAGGAGAGGGCTAGATGAGGAGAATAAATGAGATTGATGTGAGCTAAGACAACAGGCAGGAAAGCAGTGGGCATAGAGTTTACTTTAGTCACAACATATGGCCCATAGGGAGTAGCTACAGATAAGCAGAGAACAGTCATCCAGTGCCTGCACATGCAGGTTTACATTGGCTTTCTTACACTCACCAAAACACTAGGAACAACACAAATGCCTTAAACTGGGAGTAGATAAACTATGATAAATCATAATGCAATACTACGTAGCAATAAAAAAGGAACAAATTCAATAACATGGATGAATCTCAAATGCATTATGCTAAGTGAAAGGAGTCACACTCAAAAGGCTACGTACAGTATGAGTCCATTTCTGTGCCATTCTGGAAAAGGCTAAACTACAGAAACACCAAACATATTGGTAGTTACCAGGAAGTGAGGGAAGGGCTGGCTGACTACAAAGGAACACAAGGGAATTTGGGGATGATAAAACTTCTATATTTTGATTAGGGTGGTAGTTACACATTTCCATGCATTTGTAAAAACCTGTAGAACTGTTTTTACACTTGTACACAATAGAAGAAAATTTTTTAACTTGTACACCATAGAGGAAAATTTTGCTGTATGTAAATTATACCCCAATAACTCTGACTTTAAAATGCTATCTAGGGCCAGATCTTACAGATCTTTGAACATGAAGCTAGAATTATAAAACATTTTGGAAATATGAGGACAACTCAGGTAACAATTAATATAAAAATGTCCCAATCTCCTGGTCTCCTTCATACTTCATTTTCCATCTTTCTGTCAAAAGCAATTCATCTAAAATACTTTTATCATATTCTCCCTCCTCTAATTATGTTATTGGGTCAATTTCTTACTCTTAACTTTCAATGTCCTGCAAAATCAACAGTCAAAAAATACGGTAATATTTCTGAATGGTGATATTACATATTATTTCTTTATAATTTTTCTGCATTTCCCAAATGTTTTATATGTTTATATTCAGTTCCTAAACACACAAAGTAATAAGCAGCTATCAAGAATACAAACAACTTAAATCCAACAGACTTGGCATCTAAGCAGAAAATTCAAAAGGACTAATGACATATAACAGGAAAATCTCTCAGAACAGCCATGGAGTAGCTTCCAGATACATCATAAGTGAAAAAAGAAAGATGGAAAAGAATATACTCAGTATGCTACCCTATGGAATAGTGAATAAAAAATGGAAAGTAAAATTATATG
This sequence comes from Anoura caudifer, assembly GCA_004027475.1. NCBI lineage: Eukaryota > Metazoa > Chordata > Mammalia > Chiroptera > Phyllostomidae > Anoura > Anoura caudifer. The sequence goes on from PVKU01001561.1 coordinate 61,676, forward strand.
CATATTTGTGTGTGTATGTGTTTATATATACATATCTGATTTTTGCAAAAAATAAAATAAAAGATAAGATAAACCAGAAACTAATAAAATTGATCACCTACAAAACATGGTAGAAAGAGGATGTGAATGTAAAGAAAGGAATGAGGTTTCTCTGACTATGCTTGTTTTAAATAGTTTTGACTCTTTAACCATGTTAACATTTTACACATCTAAAAAAATTAATCAAATACGGAAAAAGCCCTAAAAATAAACAGAAATAAGAGAACCTTACTGTATATCATCAACTATATAAATATCAGAAGAAAAAGTTTAATCAATTTTACTTCCTCAGTGGAATATATTCTAAAAGCATAAAGCACTGCCAACAGATTTTTAACTTTTACTCAGAAGTCTGCTGCTGGTAGTAGGGTTGGTATAGCTGAAACTTGTGTGTATCAGGCATGCTCCTGGGAGCCAGGACGCTTCCTCCTGAAGAAGGGTGATGCAATCATGGATTATGGGAAGAAGGGCTAGAGCTCTACAGTCTGTACACTAGTCAGTATGATTTCAAGAGTTTTAAAATATGTTTCTTAGCTCTTCCACTAGGGATCTAAAAGCAATGTCACCTTAGTAGCAGAGATTTTGAAGAAACAGCTCATTATAGGAGTCAATATCACTAACCACAGAGAAATAAAACAATGACGTACCATCTCACACCTACGAGGATGGCTACTTTCAAAAACAAAAAATAACAAGTGATGGGGAGGAGGTGGAGAAATCGGAACCCTTGTGCACAGGTGGTGAGAATATAAAATGGTACAGCTGCTATGCAAAACAGTATGATGGTTCCTCAAAATATTAAAAACAAAATTACCATATGATCCAGCTATTCTACTTCTGTGAATGTACCCAAAGTGAAAGCAGGGATTAAAGCAGATATTTGTGTACCTGTATTCACAGCAGCATTAGTCACAATAGCCAAAAGGTGGAAGCAACCCAAATGTCCACTCACAGACAAATGGACAAACAAAATGTGGTATGTACACACATACAATGGAATATTTATTTCAGCCATACAAAGACAGGAAATTTTGACAAATAACATAACATGGATAAACCCTGAGGACATTATGCAAACTTAAATAAACCAGTCGGAAAAGGACAAATACTATAGGATTTCCCTTATATGAAGTATCTTGAGTGGTCAAATTTAGAGACAGAAAGTAGAACGGTGGCTGCCAAAGGACAGGGGAATGAGAAGTTATTGTTTAATGGTTGGAAGAGGATGGTGATGGCTATACAACAGTGTGGGTATATTTAATGTCAGTAAACTGTGCACTTAAAATAAATTAAAACGGTAAATTTTTTTGTTATATACATGTCAAAATGTGTCCAATCAGTACCTGGGCCACTGCTGCATTAACTTAACACTGTAGTATGAATTAGTATTTTATCATTTCTGTTAGTCTCAGTGTTGTCCATGGTGACCCACTCCACACTTACTGCCAAGCTCTAGCCTCTTCCTTGCCCTTGGGGTAACAGGACAGGTACGAGTTTGGTGAGATTTTGAGGTGGAGTGCCTCAATTCAATACTTTTGACCACACACTCCACTGCAGTCCAAGAAGGGCTTTCTATGCTATTTGTCTTGGCTTCCATGGGCTTCCAGCATCTGGGACTGCCTTCCTGTAGCTTATCCAAGTCTGCAACTAGTTCTGGGGATAGTGGTCTGAAGTTCTTCTTGTTCCAAGAAAGTTTCACAAAGAATGTCTTCTCATTTTTCAGATTCATAGGTAACAGTTCATCTGGGGCTAAAGCCACAACCTGAATTTGGGAAGAGTAAGTAAATAGAAAGCAATGAGGACCAAAATAGCTAAGGAATGCCCCCAGGAGAGCTATGATTACAAAGCATTTATGTCTGCATCCTTACCTGGAATGTTACTTTTCCAAACTAAAGAGGCACAGACATGGCATAGCATATTTTTGCAGACTCCTCCTTGTTGATATCCATACCCTATGCTGCTTTCTTTCCCAGACCATTCTATTCAGCTATGCCAAATTTCCCCACAAAAACTTCTCAAGCATGCTTCACTGCTCAACAGCCTGTAACAACCCCCACCCTATAGCAATATCAGATTATTTAAACTGATTTTCAATGCCTTCTAAAACCTGGCCCCATTTTACCTCCCAAGTGTGCAATACTCTTCAAAATGGCTTTCCACCACTGGTTGAGCTTAGCTTGTCACAGTCCTGTTCACTCTCACCATCATGCTTCTGCCTAAACACCTGCTTCTCTCTCTGCCTTTCCAAATCTACCCATCTTGCTGCTCCAACATCTACACCGGCTTTCACTCCTTCACTCTAGGCCCCCAGATTGGAAAATCTGACTACAGCCACGCCAGACCAAAAGTCCTTCTGCACTACCATGAAACCAACCACCTAATCACCATATCACACTTCACACCATGAGCTAATCTCATTTTGGGACTGCATTAGTTCAAGGAACTCTTTGGAGATTCTTAGTCTCCAAACCAGTGTCTCAATTCAGCCTACAGCTCACTGGAACCTGATTTATCATAAAGTCCATAACACAAATGTGCCTAGTACTAGTAACTAGCACTCTTTGTACTGATTTAAGTAAGTGTATTCAACTTCTCGCAATGCTTCATGCCTACCACAATCAATTTCCCACTGAGATACATTTGCTAATTCCTGCTCATCCCTCAGGTCACAACCTACATGTCACCCCCTCCAGGGGTCTTCTAACACATGATTCGTGTTCCTAATAAATATCTGTTAAGATGAAGTAGGCAGACAAGCAGACAAGATGACGAACAGCAAAAAATTAATTTCCATGGGGTAAATTAGAGTCAGCAATAATCTTTAAGTCATGCAGCTTAGGAGGCAGACAGAAATGAGTTCAACGTAGCACTGAGAATGAAGGCACCACCCACCTGCACAGAGCCAATGATGGTCTCAGCATCAATGTTGCTGTCACAGGCAGGGTAATCATACCAGAATATCTCCTGTGCGTGGGGCTTCCGACCCAGCAAATGTTGTCTACTGACAGGGATTTCACAGAATCGGATAAACCACTGTACTCGAGCACGTTTCTTGAAATGAGGTCCAGAATCTAGGAGGGACAGGCAGAAATGGTAAGGTTAAGAAAATCCAAGAATATTTTATTACGCATTTCATATGTATCAGATACTGTATTAAGCCCTCAATGGTACTTGATTTAACATATTATTTTAATCCTCACAATAGCCCTCAAGGTAGGGGCTATGGCTAGCCCCCTTATACAGGCGAAATAATCAAGTTACAGGGACCTTAAATAATCTGTCAATGGTCACAAAACCAACCAGCAGTAATCTGATACAATCCACTTCCTAATGGTGGCTATCAGTCATCAAAAAAAAAACTACAAAAGGCATTTGAAAGGAGCAATTCTAATCAAGGGCACAGAACAAATCTTATAAATAAGTGATTATAAAGAAGTCATCAAACAGCAGAAAACGAAAAGCTCTGGCAAGAATCAGAGCATCAGCCACCGAGATGACTTCTGGCAAACTTACACTTGCAACCTTCAGTTCTATCATTGTGCTACACCATCAGTATCACTCCATACCAGCATTAGCTCCAAGTGAAAGGACATGCACTCCAGTGCCATCATCATTGCCTCTTCTCCTTCTTAGCTCTTTTCAGAGAAAGACTAAAGCACCATACAAGGATTCTAAAATCCGCACACAAGGGCCCACACTTCAAATACAGAGGTCCGTACTGCTGAAGCACTCCCCCTAGTAGATGTCAGTTTGATGAGGTCTTCCTCTAACTTGCCAAATAACCTTCCTATCCAGGTAACGTAAAAGCATCTTTATCCACCCGCTCTATCAGTTTCTTATTTTAGGCATACAAACTGCCACAAAACTAAATACCTCTCGTTCCTCTTCTAGCTCTCGGAAGAGGGAATTCTGTGTGGTTTCAAATTCATCTTAATCCTCCTTTTGGAGCTCTCCCTATTCTCACCTTTTTGGGCTCTTCTCTGCTCTGCAGATAGTTAAAGGCTCAGAGAATCAGCTGAAGCAATGACTTCGGACTTGCAGGCTCTGGTTAACACTACTTTCCCTTTTGCTCTTCCAGTTTTAGGGGTAATAGTGGCTTTCTGCACTTACTGATCTCTGGGCAACAATATTTCTGTTCTCCAGCCTTTTCAACACTTATACACAAGTCCCTCTTGGTAAAACACCTACTAAAGCATTTGTTACTGACTGTAGATCAACTCAAACCAATCCGACTTACCTCCTCTCTCATTATGAATTTGAATTTGCAAAATTTATTACTAACTACCTTATGCCAAAATTAAAGGTCAAGTCTCTAACATAAAGCAAATCACCTATTATTTTTCTTCCTCCTTCTTCCTGAATTCATCCTTTCGCTCCATTCCAAACATCCTGCCTTAATGGCCATTCTTACCCAGTCCTAAAAATAGTAGAAAAACTAAATTCTTGAGCCCCTCCCAAATCCCCTTTTACCCAGTACTGCTCTAGTGAGTAAAGAAATTCACTACATGGAAGAGGGTATAGCTAGTGCTAAAGTGATTCCACCTGAGAATCCAGGGTTCATACCCTACATGCTGCTGTGAACGAAGGAACCAGTATCTGCCTCTCTTCCCACCTAGAACTTCCCAATTATTCATGACAAGGAATGGTTTTCATTCTAACCCAAAACTCACCATCTTCAAACAGCTCAATCAATTTAGCAACATACGGATTTTCATCGTCATCTCCTTTAACCAATACAAACTGTCCAACTTGAATGTGACTATCAGGCCAACAGCCTTCTGATGTCACGTTCATTTCTCTAGGAAATAAAAGGAAAACATGTTGAAAATCACTTAGTGTGGACCAACCTCTTTAGACCCTCTGGGCACAAAGAAAAGTGCTCTCCAACTGGAAAATCCCGTAAATAATTTCTCTGCTGACTAATTCTAATAGGAAACCAAATCACCCAGTTCTATGTAAGAGTAGACAAATGGTTGAATAAATTGTTTCAGCATGAATGATTAATCTAGAAGCCTTAATATGAATCCTACTTCTCTCAGTTATTAACAAAGAACAACAAAGGCTTCCAAAGGAATGAAAGCTGCCCAATAACATATCAGATTAATCAGGAATCTCTAGGGCAGGTAAGACACAGTGACAACATCTAATCCTACCCTGTTATCATGCAGAATTACACAGAATCCACTTTAAATAGCTATGACATTATCATACATATCGAACTTATTAACCTGACAATGTCTTCCTTTATCACTAACTGCTATATTTATGATGCCATTTTCTTGCATCAATTAAAGTATCTCCCAGTTCATAATTACCATCCCTCAGTCCTCAACCTGTAGTAACTAGAACAGACTAGATACAAGTTATTAACCATTTAGCCTGGAGAAGTTATATTTCCCGGACAAAACAAATCACTTACTTGTAGGTTTGGTACTGTAGTTTTCGATTCAACAACGGGTTGCCAACCCACGAATAAGTCTGTCTGGTCTTCAGCCTTGTAGGGCAGGATGCTATGACTCCTGTGTAAAAGTCACTCACTGAGTTACACAACAACATTCTGATGGATTACAGGACACAATCCCTGCCTTAATTAGTTCAACTTTCTCTTCTGCCCCAGCTACACTTCTACACATTTTAGACTTAGAAAACATTTTATTTTTTGAGGAAAAAGTCAAGCTCTATGAAGATTAAGCAAAAGCAATTTAGAATCATCTGGGTTTGTCTTGTACCATGTCTATCTCTTCCTATCCAGAACAGGAGGGTCAGTATGTAAGAAATGAAACTATAATATAAATGTTCAGAAGTACTTCCTAGGCACAAGGTAGAGTGACAGGTATGAAACATCTAACAACTTGAATTGAAACTAAAACACAATGATACAGTGGTTGGTTTTAAGTGCCTCTGTAACACAACTAAGAAAGGGATAAACTATAAAAGCACTAAAGACAACTACTAGTGTAAAGAACCAAGAGAAAGAGCCAGAGAGACTACTACAATCAGAGGACCGGGTCTTGTGGCTATTCAGGGAAGGGCATCCTACATGAGTTTCCTGAAATGAATATTGAATAATAATCAGACATTGATAAGATGGAATGAAATGAGGGATTCCAAGACATGGAAGCAAAAACATGCAAGATGTATTTAGGGGAATAGCAGTGGGTTTTATTAAGTGAATTATTCCACTTACATTAAAGAAAAAAAAAAAGTGTTATTTCCCTGAATGGTGTGGCTCAAGTTAGTTGGGTGTCATCCCACAAAGTGAAAGGTCACTGGTTCAATTCCTGGTCAGGGTACACACCTAGGTTGTGGGTTTGTCCCCAGCCAGGGCGCATACAAGAGGCAAATAATTGATGTTTCTCTCTCACGTCAGTGTTTTTCTCCCTTCCAGCACCCCTCCCCACCGTCTCTCTCTTAAAAAAAAAAAAAAATTTAAATGTCACTACCCTGTATGGCTTTGACAGTTGTTAGGGGTATTATTCTTTACAGCACACAGGTCCTAGATGTAAGTACGTATTTTGAATAGCTGAAAAAATAAGTATGTATTAAAGTACATGGGGAAAAAAAAGACATTTTTGAATGAAAAACCCAAATACGTATGCCAATCCTCTTCAAAATTTGGAAACTGCAATTAGTCCTAATAATAATGCTAACCTATTATCTTAAGTTTAAATAATTAAGAAAATAAACCTGATATAAATGTCTAACCACTATGCTATCTGTTAAAACAAATATAAGATTGACAAACAAAAATAAAAAGAAGGAAGAAAGGGAGGGAGGGAGAGAGGGAATAAGCCTTTCCTCTAAATTGAATGCTTTTCCTATGGAGCTAAAATTTAACAAAATGAGGGTAAAAAAAATTTTTTTAATCCAGTATGACAAAATTACCCTGAAATACTGATAGCAGGACCAATAATTGTAGTTTATGTTAGAAACAACAGAATTAGAATAGTATTTTAACATCCTGATTAAACAAGCTGGTTTCCTAAAGTTTAGTAGCATTATGTCCTAAATAATTCTCGGGAACATTTTGATAAGTTAGGTTTTCTACTTAAAAAAAAAAAAAAAAAAAAAAAAATGATTAAAAAAAAAGATTTATTGATTTTTAGAGAGAAGGGAAGGGAGAGAGAAAGAAAAGGAGAGAAACATCAATCAGTTGCCTCTCCTACATGCCCCACCAGGGACCAAGCGGCAACCCAGGCGTGTCAGCCACCTTTCACTTCGCAGGATGACACCCAACCAACCAATCCACATTGGTTAAGGCTAAAAAAGCATTTTTTAGTGTACCTTATGGAAACTAATTAGCAAAAAAGAAGAGAAGATACTGAGTAATTAGTAAATACACAACTTACAAATGATGCCTTGAATGACTGCCATTAAGAACATCAATAGTATAATTCACAACACAGTACTATTAAAATCAATCTGATTTCAATGAAGTACATTCTAGAAATGAACAAACAGAAAAGAAGACTGATGAGTAAAAATAAGAAGATTATATTCAAGTAAAAAATGAATATGGATTCATATAATCCTTTGGTAAAAATTAGTAAAAGTGTTTGACTCTTAATAAATGTTCAAGGAAATATACAGCACTAGCTTACCTTCAATATGTTTGTTTTAATGGATGATGTAACACAGAACTGTCAGGAGCAAATTTGGAACTTTTCACCTTTCACAATGAATCAGGCAAAATAGGCTACTGAGATACGAAAGATGTAAGTAAATTAGATTATTCCTAAGCTCTGTCATTAAAAAATATTGGAACATTACCAAGAGTACTTTGCAGCAAACCAGTATCTCTCAGCAAACTTCCTACAACTCTTAAATAATTGAATTATAGGAAAAATGGCCTGATTTGTCACTTTGACTATGATATTTGATTACACTGGCACAATGACCTCATTTTTCAAACCAAAAATTAGCATACAGAAGGACAATCTCCACACCAATAAGGTACTCATGTATATTAAAGGTATCAAATCTATACTCTCAACTCTTTTAAATCCAGACTACATTTTAGCTTACTAAATCAGGTATCCTTCAAAACCAAGTCAAGATAAAATTCAACATTCCTTTCCTAGAAGATCATGAGCTGTGTTCAAGGAGACTAGTACAGCAGTTCCCCTTACCCCCAGGGAATACGGTATTTTTTCAGACCATAAGACGCACCTAGGTTTTAGAGGAAAATAGGAAAAAAATCAAAGTAAAAAAAAAAGTGGTAAAATATTTAATAACCTGTGGCCCCACTCCACCGCTGCCCCCTCCATAGCGAGCCAGGTAAGCTACATTCGGACTACAAGATGCACCTCCAAATTTGGGGGTGCACAGTCTTATAGTCTGAAAATACGGTATATTCAAAGACCCCCACTGGATGCCGGAAACTGAATATTCAACCCCAGACATATATACTGTTTTTTCCTATATATACACATATGTGTGATTAATTTATAAACTAGGCACAGTAAGAAATTAACAATAATAAAACAGAACAATATAGTGTAATAAGCTATATGAATGTGGTCTTTCCCTCTCTCTCTCAAAATATTTGATGATGACCCTGAGAACCGAGCTGGCTAACATGTGCGGAGTGTATACAGCCTGGATATGCTGGACAAAGGATGATTCAAGTCTTGTGTGGAACACAGCATGAGAGCACAAGATTTCACTATGCTACTCAGTACCATGTGCAACTTAAAACATAAATCTGTATTCCTGGAATTTTCCATTTAATATTTTCAGACTGCAGTTGAAACAGGTAACTGAAGCCTTGGAAAGTGAAATGGCCAATGAGGGGGGACTGCTGTATAGGTATATACGTGTACAACTGCTGGTGATTCACCTAGGCTCAATAAGCAGACGGTACAGGAAAGAAGACTATCTGGGCCTAGACTACATAACCTGCCTCACCTGGGTCTATCACTCTGCTCCAGGCCTGCTGTTAATGCCCACAAGCTTAGGGATGCTATTCTCTCTTCTTGCAAATCTTTGTAGGGATGGCTCAGGTCTCAGCTGCAACAACACTTCCTCAGAGGCCTTCACCAATACACAATGGAAAGTTACCTACCCCTGCCCTTCACATTGCCCCTCGGAGTCACATTCCATTACACCACCTTATTACCAAAGCAATAACCAATACGCTACTTTCTTATTTAGTGTTTCCCGCATTCTAATGTTGACTTCCAACAGGGAAGATTGGGACCTTGTCTATCTTGTTCATACCTGCATCTCGAGGGCCTTGGTTAGGACTTGGTACATAGGTGAATGAACAAATGAATGAGCAAAAATGATTAGGGCAATACCAAGCGTGGTAAGGATGTAGAGCAGCCAGAACTCTCATACACTCCTGAAAGGAATGTGAATTGGCAAAACCACTTTGGAAAATTGGCATTATCTACGAAGTCTGAATGTATGCATAGCCTATGACCCAACAATTCCAATACAATATACCCAACAGAAAAAGCATACCTATCATCAAAAGACATGAATCAGAATGTTCACAGCAGCATTATAAAGCAATGAAATTAAGCCAAGTACAACTGCACACAAAGTGGGGAAAATCTCAAAATAACAATAAAAAAATCAGACATCAAAAGCATACTATATTGATTCCATTTATATAACATTCAGAAATAGATAAAAGTAATCTGTGGTGTTAGAAGTCTGAACAGAGGGCAACTTAGATAACTGAAAGGGAGCATAAAAGGGTGTTTCTCGGATGCTGGTCATGATGTTTCTTGATCTAGATGCAAGTTACACAGGCATGTTCCCTAAGAAAACTCACTGATAGGCTATTTCTAAAACTGGCAGATTAGCTGAGATTATGAAATAAACATTGAAACAATAAAAACTCAGAGTTGCATATGTATGATTTATGCACTTTTCTGTATGTATGCTATTTTTCAATGAAAAGTTCAAAAAATTTAGCAGGAGGAGTCCTTCTGAAGAGGCGACATGAGAAAATCATAGATGTCAGGCCTCCACCGTGTCCCCACTCTCTTATCCTTGACCCAGCATTTCATTTTATCCACCATCAACAAAGATTCCCCAAGAGGGGGTGATGAATAGGGTAAAATGGGAAGCAAAGACTCTGGCTTCTAGAAGATACCCACTGCAGGCTCTCAGTGTTGCAGATAGCAGAAATCTGGAACATACACACTACCCAGTCCAGGGGTCACACCCAAGGAAAACAGATAAGGGAGTTGCAGTAAAAATAATGATAGCATATATATATTGAGCCAATGTGACAGAAAGTGGAACCAAAACTCTTGATATATTTCATTTAATCCCCCCAATAAACCCAGAACAATGTTAATACATACTACCAAGTGCACAGAAGCCTCTCAATAATAAATATGTACTGAGTGAATATTATCACTTCAAGATGGTTTCTTATCCCAATGTTATACAGAATGGCACAGCTTTAATTCAAACCATGAACAGCCAGATTCCAATGACTGCTCTTAACCACTTCACCATATGTGAAAGCAGAAAATGTTAAATATATACCCAAGAGCTTACTTCCTGTGTGCTTATTATAATAAGTCGGGCTTCCCAGACATTGACTGAGAGCTCAAAAGGGCCCAGGTTCCCTTATCCATAAGATGGAATAGAACCTTCCTTTTATTCAACCAATATGTATTAGTCACCAATTGTGCGCCAGGCATTGTTCTAGGATTACTGAGGATTAGGTGAAAAAATGAAAAATGGTAAATTCACTCCATTACTTCTTTAATCCACTGCTCTATTTGTAAGGCACAGTGATTCTTGGGTTTTTGTTCTTTTTCATTTTATTTTTTACTAATTTGATGTTATGAAACACATACAAGTCACGTAAAATTTTGCATTCAATTTTAGGGGATTCATAAACCTTTTGGAGTCCACATATTGCCCTCTGTTATGGATAAGAACTATCGCAGAGGAACTTGGTACACCATGTTCTCACATCAGAAACCTCCAAAGGCATTCCCAAGCATTCATTGCAGCAGGAAAGAGGGTACCGTTTTTTACAGACAACTAAAATCGAAAACTTACATTTAATCAATTCATTTTCACAGATAGCAAACCAGGGTAGGAATCTCGCCATCTCATGCCTTTAAATCAGTGTTTTCCAACTGTCAAGACAGAAGGCCCCTCTATTCTAGGATTAGACTACAGGAAGTAGAAGAGGTGCCATTAGACTTCTCTCCTGGAAATGTGGATGGATGAGAGCCCAGCATTTAAGAGCAGCTCAACTAACGGGGAAAAACAGCGACCTCCGTCACTACATCCGTAAAATGGTGTAGTAACTTCTGTTGCTCCTACTTCCCCGTGGTGCTTGCTTGCTACACTACGGCTCAAAGGCGGAAAAGATGCGCCTCTTCACAAGCGCAATCTAGAGAGAAGGGGTGGTTAACATAATCACGGAGTCTCAGGATGCTGTGGGCAGAAATGCTCACGCTTCTCTGCTGTTGGCTCCCCGCTTCCCCACTGCAAACTCACAGCCCCTGACGGAGCGGGAAGCCTTTTTGCAATAGGGATGTGGGAAAGAAACGCTTCCAATGGACTTAGAACGACGCCTTGCACTTAAGAGTCGATTAGTAAATATCTGCTGAATTAATCAATGGCCGAGTGAGTCTACAAAGAACAGCTTCCTCATTCCCGCGGCTCAGGTCCCTCTCCAGCCTGTGGGACGCCACACTCGCGGGGGGCCGAAAATTCCCAAACTTAGGACAGTAAGTCCTCCACTTCCCACCGTCTCCACTTCAGGAGCTTGTGGAGCCGAGCAACTCTCACCTGAACCAGCTGGACTCCTCTTGCCGGCAAGGGGCCGCACGCCGAAACGGGAAGCTAGCAAGGAATGGAAAGAAGGTGGAGAGAAAATTTCGCGCCAAACGCCGCGGCCCCGCCCCCACGGCGTCTCCACGTCGCGTCACCAGCCAGCCTGCCCTCCCCTCCCAGTCACCCAAAAGGGGGCGTATGACGTACTTACGCCAACGTGCAGCGGCCATCATCGATTCTATCAGCGCCGCCGTTTGGCGAGGGAAGTTCGTTAGGCTGCCGCAGTTCCGATTCAAGATGGTCGCCTGAGCTATTTAAGTGAGACCTCCTCCACCTTTCTCCGTTTGTGTGTGTTTTTAAAACCTGGATATGACGCACTAAAGGACCCGACGGAAATAGAACTAAAGAGGTTCTAAAATGGCGAACCGCACGGTGAAGGATGCGCACAGCATCCACGGCACCAACCCTCAGTATCTGGTGGAGAAGATCATTCGGACTCGAATCTATGAATCCAAGTACTGGAAAGAGGAGTGCTTTGGGCTGACGGGTGAGTGGCGGCACACCGACCCCAACATGGGCTGCGTTGTGGCCCAGTGCTGACTGGGCGCCGGTAGGACTCGACCCTGGGGTGAGACTGGAAAGAATCTTTCAGAAAAATCTGTACCCCTCCTATATGCCTAGACTTGTGTTGGGCTGTGGGCACAGGTGGTAGGGTCTTATTACGAATGATGTCTCACTTGGGTTCTTCGTGTCGATCCATGTTTAATGATAACTTCCGGGGTTCCAAGCTGTGTTAAACTCCGGGGCCTCGAAAGTCTTAAGGGAAAGGCAGCATTCCCCCAACCATATTCATGATCTTACTATCCCCAAATGTAAATCATTTGCAGTATTTCCACGTTTGGGTCCTGATATACATATTAATTCTTCAGAGAAGTTTCCTAGTTAGTCTTTTAATCTTTGTTCGAATTCTGGCTTCTCTTTTTAGCATCTCTGTTACTTAGGAGAGCCGTGGCTTCCTCTGTTGTGAAACGAGTGTAATACCCACCTCAAAGAGTTGTTCTAATCATTAAATGCAATAACATATACTCAGTAATCGCTGGTAGTGGTGGTGCTAGTTTTTACCGTTAAATATTCTTCTGCTATAATGCTGCCACCACCGCTAGCTGTGTGTGCCCACGAACTAGTCCTGTTGTTGCTCTGAGTCGCCATAAAATTTTAGTCCTGTAAGGTTTACTTGTGGACCCTTTTCTCATTACATACTTCTGTCCTTGAAGGAGCTCCAAAACACAGTAATATCCTGTATATGTAGGTGCCTGCAAATTTCTCTCTCCAGCTCAGATCTCTCCTGAGATCTAAATCTCTAGTTCCAAGACAGGTTAACTCAACAGTTCAAAAGTGAACTCAGGACCTTTTTGTCCTCCATTAGGTTACGTTTTCTTGTATATTTTCATCATATTCTGCATCTTCATTTAACTACTCATCAGTGCTTTCTGCCTTGCCAGGCTGTAAACTCCATAAAAATAGTAATTGTGTCCCTCTTCTATATCCCTCTATCTGTATCTCTAGTAGATTGTCAATGGTAATGTTGAGTGAATTAATACAGTTATCCTAAAGGAACTTGCAGCCTGATACATAAAATGATTTCTCATTAATGGTAGGTAACATTTATTATTTGCTATGTGTTAGGTAGGTATTAGCATTTATTTGTATTGTCACTGTGATTCTCACTATAGCCCTTAAACTTTTTATCTTTATTACTTAAATTTTAACTGACTAGCTCAAAGATAGGTGAAGTGACTTGCCCCAGTTCACGCAGCTAGTGTTTGATTTTGACAACACTGGAAGGTTAGCATCCCCATTTTATAGATGAGAAGAGGTTTACACACTGTATGTAGTTATTGAAGAGCTGTTAATTGTGGTTTTTTTCTTTTTAGTTTTTTAAAGATTTACTTTTCTTTCTTTAAGGGAAGGAGAAAAGGAGAGAAACATCAGTGTGCAGTTGCCTCTCACACCTCCCCAAATGGGGACCTGGTCCACAACCCAGGCATGTGCCCTGACTGGAAATCTAACCTGCCACCCTTGGTTCATAGGCCAGCACTCAAGCCACTGAGCCACACCAGCCAGGGCTGCTTTTTTCTTTTGTGAACGCAAAAGGGGCTCTGTAATAAATCTGACATATTCAGTGACAGAAAGTGATTTCACAGTGTGATCTAATCATAAATTCAGAATTGGGCAAGTCATTGTGGGTAGTCATGCCCTGGGTCTGTAACTAATTTAATAAAAGTTTTAACTTGGCATTCAGCCACCCCTGCCTGTTGTTCTTACACATCTAGTTTAACACACCTTTAAAATGTCAGATTGTGCCTCTTTTTCAGAACACATAATCTTAACTATCCTTTAATACAATCTGAAATTTCCCAATGTCATGTAATCTTCCTTAGTCTCCTTCTTAATTCTAAATGTATTTTAAAAAAATGCAAAACTGGCATTCTCCAGGGAGCGTTTGAGATCTTGCTTCCTGGCATATGATTATTTGGCCTGAATAAACTAAAAAATCCTCTATGGGTTTGGACATTCTCATATCTCACTTTTAACTCTAAATGTGGCTATTTCCCCTCTGACCTGATGAGGACAGTTGTGGACCCTGAAGTTAGACTGCTTAGATTTTATACAGGCCTTGCTACTTTCTGGCTGTGGGCCTTGAGCAAGTCACTTAACCTTTCTTAGCCCTCATTTTCCTTAGCTGAAAGCAGGGGCAGTGCTAGAACTTACCTCATGGTTTGCTGCGAAGATTAAATAAAATGATATGAAATGTTCAGGTCAGTACCTAGCATATAGTAAATAGTATCTGTTAGATACTATCATCATTATTATTACTATTAATGCATACTTGTTCTAATATTAAACTGGTGATGAGTAGTCAAGAGCATGAAACCTTGAACTAATTTCTCTCCTTTTTTAAACCTGGAAAACCTTAGCCCTAAAATGTCTGTTGTTTTTGTTTTTGTTTTTAGCTGAACTTGTAGTCGACAAAGCCATGGAGTTAAGGTTTGTGGGTGGCGTCTATGGTGGCAACATAAAGCCAACGCCCTTTCTGTGTTTGACATTAAAGATGCTTCAGATTCAACCGGAGAAGGATATCATTGTTGAGTTTATAAAAAATGAAGACTTCAAGTGAGTGAAGTGTTGTCTAGCTAATATAAAACCTTCAATTTCGGTAGTCCAGAATTTGGCTTTGGTTAATAGGAATGTTAAGCTATCTCTTTTCCACAAAGTTCTACTCTAGGATTTTTGCTTTTGAACTCTTGAGTTTGTGTTTTATCTGTCTTGATTGAATTCATCTCCTTTACTTTTCCAGTCTTGGTAACTTTTCCCCAAGAAAAGTATTTCACAAAGTTACTGGATGCTCAGTGGTAAAGAAAACAACATACTGTGGGAAGATAAGAGGGAAAACTTTGGTGTTAGATATAGGTCATATCCAGACTCTGTTACTTATTAACTGTGACCTAAGAGTAGTAACTCAATTTTCTCAGCTTTACTTTCTTAACTGTAAAATGGAGGCAGCAACATCAACTCAGTATTGATGTGAGGATTACATATGATAATGCTCTGAATCTCACAGCACAGTGTTTGCTGTATAGTGAACATTGCAAATAGGTGAGCTGCTTTTATTTTATTATCCATTGACAAGTATGACAGACAGACAGACATAGTAATAATTTACTGTGTGCCACCCTCTGTTCTAAGAGATTTACCTCTTAGAACAGATTTAAATAATAATTTAACCTCAACAGCCCTGTGAAAATATTATCCCCATTATAATAGGGGAGGAAACTTGGGCGCAAAGAGGTTAAGTAATTTTGCCAAGGTCAGACAGCTAGAAAGTAGCAAAGCTGCCTTCAGATATTGTATTCTTTGCTACTGTATTGTGTAAGTGGAGATTTGAATGGTTAGTTGGATATAAAAGAAAGGGAAAAGGAAGGATCTTAAAAATCAACAGCTAGAAAATACCTAACTTTTATTCGGTACTTACTGTGTGCCATATGCTATCCTTAGTACCTTACACTTTTTTTTTTTTTTTTTTTTTTTAATTTTAGAGGGAGAGAGGGGGAGTATTGTTCCACTGATTATGCATTCACTGGTTGATTCTTGTATGTGCCCTGACCAGGGATCAAACCCACAATCTTGGCGTATCAGGACAATGTTTTAACCAACTGAGCTACCTAGTCAGGGCCACATATTTTCTACTTAATACACCATGCCAGCAAATTAGGTGCTATCATCTGCATTTTATGAAAATTGATAAAGCAAATAATTTGCCCATTGTTACAAAGTTAGTAATAGAATCAGAATTTGAAACAAGACCAGGACAAAATTCTGCTGCCTAGCAATAATTTACATATTCATGCCTGTATGTATCCTTTTATTGTTAATAAATATATCTTAACATTTTCTCTTAAATTCAGTATGTCATTTGAGTCTTAAAACAATCTTGTGAGGTACATAGGTTCTATCTTAGTTTTGCGGTTGCTATAATAGACTCTGAAAATTGAACAACACATCCCAAATTCCCACAGTAAGTAAGTGATAGAATGGGAACTTGAATCCAGGTCTCCATATTTTAGCTCTTCCTGTTGCCTCATGCTGCCTCCAAAATTGCAGCTTTCCCATCTGCCAAAGGAAAGAAGAAAAACTTTTGTATCCAATACTGTTGTGAGAAATACCAGTTGTAAAATTCAGAAACTTTCTAAGATGAACTACTACAGTGTTTTAGAACTCTTTACAAACTGTTGTTTCACTGTCATCTGTCAGGTATGTTCGCATGTTGGGAGCACTTTACATGAGACTGACAGGCACTGCAATTGATTGCTACAAGTACTTGGAACCTCTGTATAACGACTATAGGAAAATTAAGAGCCAGAATCGAAATGGGGGTGAGTATGGTGCCATGTGATTGAACCTTTATCCTTGAGCTGGTTTTTATTTCACAGATATCTCTGCCCTCACATTGTCACATACATTGTGTTAGTGTTCCCCTTTATCTCTGTAATGGGGAGTACTCCATTAGACTGTTGGCTTCTTCTTGGCCTTAACCAGCAAGCCCTATCTGCCTACCTTTCCAGCTGCATCTTACATTAATCCCAGCCGTATATCATATGCTCCCTCTATATGTGCTGCATTCCATAAGATCTTCCCCAAACCTCCCAAAGTTAGTTTTCCGCATGTTACATCTTCACAGTTCTTTCTGCTGGCCTCTCCTCTAACACTATACTTCATACTGCAGTATATAGACTTAAGTGTACTTACTCATACTTATGTAGTAGTCCCAATGACAAATAAGTGTATCCAAGAAGTGCAGCTCCATGCCTGTTAAAAAGAGACACTATTAGTGGTAAAGTGGGATAATGCAATCAAAACCTTTTCTCACTTAGTGTCATAAAAGATTGGTAACTTTTTTCTTTTCCCCTTTCTACTGCTATATGTATCGTTTAGCAGTAGAAGGTTAAGAATTTGGAATTACAATTTAAACTTTTGTTAACTTATTCATTCATTCGTTGAGTAACTACATATTAAGTGCCAAGTCAAGCCAAGTACTGTGCTATGTACTGGAAACAACATGAGGAACAAGATGGACATGGTCATGGCCACCACAGAATTACTTATTTATGATCTAAGATAGGGTTTCTTAATCTTTGGCAGTTTGGGCCAGATAATTCTTTGTAGGGAGCTGTCCTGTGCACTGTAGCATCTCTAACCTCTACTCACTGGAAGTCAGTAGCACTCCCTGCCCTAGTGATGGGGGCAAAATCACCTCTGGTTGTAAACTGCTGAACTAAAGTAATGTTTACTGTAGAAATTCTGAAACTGCTCCATTTACCATAAAACATACGTTTTCTACATTCACATGAGAAATTACACTTTAGTTATATGATTTATTCTAGAACATTACCCCTATACAATTCATAGCTATTTGTGCTTGCTTTTGTGTTTGTCTCTTCTGCCAGTTGGGACAGCTTCATTTATCCCATTATCCCCAGCTCCCAAATGAGGTCTAACACATAGATAGTCTCAGTAAGGTGAGTTGAATGAGTGAAGATAGAGGGTGATGACAGGTCTTCAAAAGACTGTAGTTTAAGCCCAAGTTTCACAGTAGTCCCCTCTGTATAATTACCACATTCCAGTAGCTTTACTAATGAAAGGGAGGCTGCAAAGAATTCACACTTACTTTTTGACCTTCTAAATTTATTTCCAATTTGCTTGAGCTTATGATTTTTTAAAGATTTTATTATTATTTTTTTGGATGTGGGGAAAGGGGAAGGGAAGGGAAAAGATGAGAGAAACATCAGTGTGTGACAGAAACATCATTCAGTTGCCTCTTGCTCACCCCCAAATGGGGACTGGGCCTACAACCCAGGCATGTGACCTGACCAGGAATTGAACTGGTGACCTTTCACTTGGCAGGCCAGCACTCAACCAACTGAGCCACTCCAGTCAGGGCTTGAGCTTGTGACTTTTCTTTCAGAGTTTGAACTGATGCACGTAGATGAGTTCATTGATGAACTACTGCACAGTGAGAGAGTCTGTGATATCATTTTGCCCCGGTTACAGGTAAGATATACCCTTCTATCCCCCTAAAATAGGCAGACACACCATACACTAAGCCACTGAAACCGATGGATTTCAGGAGTCTTCTTAATAAGTAGTCTCTTTAAAAAATATTTATTTGTCTGTTTGTTTATTTATATATTTATTGTATGCGGGGAGGGAGGAAGAGAGGGAGAGAAACACTGGTTGGTTGCCTCTCGTACCTGCCCTGACTAGGGACTGAACCTGTAACCTGGGTATGTGCCCTGACAGAAAATAGAACTGGCAACCTTTTGCTTTGCTGGATTATGCCCAGCCACGCCACACCAGATAGGGTTATAAGTAGTCTTTATGTCTGTGAAAAATATTTCCTCTCACATAGGGGTGAGGAAAAGCAGATCATTTGAAGGGTAGGGCTTTAAAAGTGAGCAATTAACACAAGAAAACTTTTTTCTTTAAAATATTAATGTCAGGGAGACCATAGCTAGGGTAGATTTTTTTTAACTTTTTTTTGATAGTTTATTGTATTAGCAAACTTACAGGAACAGCACAGAAGACAGACAACATTAAAAACATACTTGCATGTATAACAACTCAGAAAAGAGTATATGGATAGAATCTACTCTGATAGAAATGCTACAAATACTATTTAGTAGCCATCAATAAGAAATTTACCTGTTTTTAAAAAATCCAAATGCTGGCATTGTCCAGAAAATTTAACAGGTTTATTTATATTGTTATAACATCAAACTGCTGAAACTTATTCACTGAAATATCTTGACTTGCATTAATGCTTTATGTCTCTATATTTATATTTTAAAAATTCACACACAAATGAAAATGGAAAAGCTGCCAATACCTGATTTCTGCCCCCTATTTTTAACTTGCAGTCATATACTTATGAGCCTCTTGACCCCATGGAAAAAAGAGATCTAATGGTCAGAACTACCAGTCACAGGAAGAAGAGAATATTTTTTTTAAAGAATGAAATGTTTATCATAGTGGATTCTTAAACACGTTCTCCACGTACGCAGCGTGCTAGCTGGATGTCTTTTGGCATAATTATTACATGTTTGGTGTGGATAGCACACAGGTTGGGGTCTTCAAACAGGCCAACCAAGATAGGTTTCACTTTCCTCCTGCAAAGCACCAATAGCTGCACTCTGGAAGTGCAGATCTGTTTTGAAGTCCTGAGCTATTTCTTGTACCAGATACAGGAAGGAAAGTTTGCAAATCAGAAGTTCAATAGACTTCTGATAATGTCTAATTTCATGAACGCCATAGTATCAGGCCTATAATGATGAGGTTTCTTCAGCCCTCTAGTAGAGGGTGCATTCTTTCGAGCAGCCTTGGTAGCCAGTTGCTTTCTTGGTGCTTTACCAGCAATTTGCAGGCAGTGTCTGCTTTATACAAGCCATGGTATAGAGACCTCTTTACTTAACGCCCTTCTTTGGCTGGAACTTGGTAAGCTCGATAAGCTCAGTTTTTTTAAACTTTTTAAGCAACATTTCTCAAACATTTCTTCATATAAAAATTCAGGATATAAAACAGGTAAAAAGGAGGGTCAAGAGTGGGACACTAAAACCTTAACCCCTAAAATAGCATTGTAATCATCCTGCTTCCCTTTCCCAGAGATAAAGGATTGTCCATGAAGCACTTTTCAGGAATGGCTTTTACAGAGTATGATTTTAAAACTGTTGAAAATACAAAGGGAAAACAAGATACAGTAGGTAGCTTGAAGAGAAAGGGAATATGGGGATTTCTAAAGAGAGAATAGAGAGATGACTGAACCACGGAATTAGGAGAGCTGAATTTCTGGGTTATTATTACAGCTTTGGGACCTGGTCTTATTTTTCCCATTTATAATGTGGAAAAGTCAGACTACCTGAGTGGTCTCTAAATTGCCCTATGGGACTGCTTTAAGGCTACTGAAAGGAATAAGAGGAGACAACCCTACATGTCCCAAGCAGGGTAGCTCTTTTTTCTGTAAGTTACATATGGGGCTTGAGATTAAGATTTTGTTTGAGCAAAGGGTTTCCTTTAAGTAGCTTTATTAGGATATAATTGACATGGAATAAACTACATATATTTGAAGTATTACAGTCTGGTAAGTTTTTATCTATGTGTGTATACCCTTTAAACTGTCACCACAGTCAAGATTAGTCAACATATCCATCACCCCAAAGTTTCCTTCTGTGTAATCCCTCTCCTCACCTCTTAGCAACCACTGATACGTATGCTACCTGTCACCATAGTTTGCATTTGGAATTAATACAGTACATTCTCATTTTTATCAGTTTTCTCATTCAGCATAATTATTTTGCAATTCATCTATGTTGTTGCATGTGTCAATAGTTGTTTTTGTTTGTTTTTTGTTTTTTAATTGCTGAATGAGTGCCATCTCTCTCCTATTCCATACTGGTTACTCTAGGCTATATAGTGAAGAGAATGAGATGTCAAATTAGAAAACCTGACTTCCAGCCAAGATGGAGACATAGATAGATACACTTTGCCTCCTCACACAACCAAAAGAAGGACAACAAAAAATTTAAAAACCAAAAACAACCAGAACTGCCAGATAATTGAACTGTATGGAAGTGTAACAACCAATGAGTTAAAGAAGAAACATTCATCCAGACTGGTAGGAGGGGGAGAGGACTCGCAGCAAGGCAGCAGCTGGCAGTCCCACATTTGCATGCAGATAAACCAGGAGGGAGAACCAGGAGAGTGAGGCAGACTGCACAACACAGGCTTCCAGCATGGAAAAGAAAGCCTCAAAACCTGTGGCTGTAAAGACCTATGTGGATTGCAGCAGTGAGAGAATCTTCCAGCCTCACAGGAGAGTTCATTGGGGAGATCCACAGGGTCCTAGAACGTACACAAACCCACCCACCTGGGAAGCAACACCAGAAGGGCTCAATTTGCTTGTGAGCAGCAGGGGAAGTGGCTGAAAGCTGGTGGAGAGCCAAGCCAGTGGCATTGTTCCCTCTCAGACCCCTTCCCCATAGACAGTGCCACAATGCAGCAACGTGGGTTGCCCTACCCTGGTGAATACCTGAGGCTCCACCCCTTACAACCTATAACAGGTACACTGAGACAAAGAAATATGGACCAAATGAAAGAACAGATAAAAGCTCCAAAAATAGAACTAATCAATGAAGAGATAGGCAACCTGTCATATGCCCAGTTCAAAATACTGGTAATCAGGATGTTCACAGAAATGATTGAGTATGGTCACAAAATAGAGGAAAAAGTGAAGGTTATAGAAAGTGAAATGAAATGCGTACAGGGAACCAACAGTGAAGGGAAGGAAACAAGGACTCAAATCAACAATTTGGAGAAGGAAGAAATAAATATTCAACCAGAACACAATGAAGAAATGAGAATTCAAAACAATGAGGAGAGGCTTAGGAACCTGCGAGACAGCATTAAACATCCCAACATCTGAATCAGGGGTGCCAGAAGGAGAAGAGGATGAACAAGTAGTTGAAAACTACTTTGAAAACATAATGAAGGAGAATTTCCCCAATCTGGCAAAGGAAACAGACTTCTAGGAAGCCCAGAGAGTCCCAAAGAGGTTGAATCCAGTGAAGGATACACCAAGGCACATCATAATTACATTATCCAAGATTAAAGATAGAGAATCTTAAAAGAGAAAAGGAGACAGTTACCTACAAAGGAGTTCCTATAAGACTATCAGCTAATTTCTCAAAAGAAACCTTACAGGCAAAAAGGGGTTGGAAAGAAGTATTCCAAGTGATGAAAGGCAAGGACCTACATCTAAGATGACTCTATTCAGCAAAGCTATCATTTAGAATGGAAGGGCAGGTAAAGTGCTTCCCAGATAAGGTCAAGTTAAAGGAGTTCATCACCACCCAGCCCTTATTATATAAAATGTTAAAGGGACTTAGAAAAAGATCACTCTGTACGGTAACATGACGACAAACTCACAACTAAACCTAAAAAAGAAAACAAAACTAGAACAGGAACAGAATCACAGAAATGGAGATCATATGGAGGGTTACCAGGGGGGAGAATGAAGGAAAAGGTACATGGAATGAGAAACATAATTAAGAGGAACAAAGTAGATGGGGGGGGGGGTTAAGAATAACATGGAAAATGGAGAAGCCAAAAAACTTATATGTACGACCCATGGGTATGAACTAAGGGGGAGGAGAATGATGCGGGGGCTGCATGACAGGAATAAAGTGGAGGAAAAAATGAGACAACCATAACAGCATAATAAAATATAATTAAGAAAGAAAACTTGTTTTTGGGACCCAGTTCTCACATTACTGTGGGTTCCATTAGTTATTTCTATTATCTGTTATTTTTGAAAATACTCCAAGAAATGTAATGCAATCAGGTTATAGCAGCTAAGGGTTCTAAAGCTCAGTCAGCTATAAGCAGCAAGCCTACTGATAAAATGAGGTTATGTGCTTGGAGTCTAGACGACTACAAAACAGGACTCACTGAGGAGAAATTGAAAGGACTGATGTATATCACCAGCAGATGTGTTCTAGCATGGGCCTCTTACATGTCCTGGATGAAGGGGCCCTTAAGACTACCTCTTTCTCTGATTCTGTTGTTATTAAGCAACCCATAGATCATCAGTTTAGCTTCTGATGTGCCCTGGCATTGGCAAGGAGCTTCCATGGAATGAATTCTAATTTAAAACACAAATGCTGTGAATTAACATTTAAACTTTAGTTACTTCCAGCTCTGAGCATTAGGGATTCTGGGTACCCTCTCTGATGCAGTCCTAGATCCCCAGCTGTGGTGATTCTGTGACTGGAAAGCACTTTTCTGCAGGATTAGCTTCACTGAGTGGCATCTTTGTCATATTTCTCCCAACTTTTATAGAATTTTATTAGGAATGAGTGAGAGCTAAATAGAATACAAATCTTACTATTCTAGGGCTATCCAACATTCTTTACATGCTTTGTACAAGGAAATGATAAGGGATCTTATTACCCAGCTAGTCTATTTGGCAGTTTTGAACTTACTCTTGCCTTTCAGGTTCTCAGTTATTCAATAAGTACTGCTAAGCCACATCTCAGAAGAAAATGGAACCAGGTTAATTGTTTACATGCTATGCTAAAAATGCATGATTTGGGTTGGGTGGGGCAGGGGAAGGTGGTGGGAAAATGGAGACAAGTGTACTTCAACATTAAAAAATAAAGAAAAATGCATGACTCTAGATAGCTAGCTCTCTGAATCTTGGGTGTAATTAGAGAATTGGTGCTGCTCTAAAGCAGGGCCTAAGGTACTCTTCAGCCCTCAAACTCCGCTGAGCCTCAGTGGATCTCTTGGGGTAGATTCTGATCTGAGCCTCTCCTGCAGAACTGTCAGCCAGTACGGCCTAAGCCATGGACTTATGGCCCTTGTATATGAAGTTCATGGGTTTTTTTTTGTATTCAAGGCTATATACCTGTCCTGATTATTCCAGTGACCTTAGAGTATAAGACCATAGGTAATAGAGCCAACAGAAAATGGAGACGTTCCCTCCAGCTTTGTATCTGTTTATAGGGCAATTTAAAAGACTATGTAAATTTCAGGTGTGTTAAACTCCTTAGGACAATCATAAACCGTCCAGGATGTCTTTAAAATGAAATCATTAGGTTGGCCAAAAAGTTTGTTTTTCTATGTAACATGGCTCTGGTAGAACATAGTTGTTTTTAACTTCATTTGAAACAATTTTGTTAGATTGTGTTGTGACAGCTGTCATATCAGCGTCCATTTTTTAAAAAACTCACCAAAATTAGTGAATTTTTGTGTAGCTATTTAATATTGAAGATGGAAGAAAATCCACATTTTTGGCATATTATGCTTTATTATTCCAAGAGAGGCAAAAAGAAAAAAAACTGAAAAGCAAAAGTAGAATTGTTCAGTGTGTGGTGATGGTCCTGTAATTGATCGAACTCATCAAAAGTGGTTTGCAAAGTTTCGTGCTGGAAATTTCTCTTTGGACAATGATCCATAGTCAGGTAGACCAGCTGAAGTTGATAAAAAAAAAAATCAAGACATTGAGAACAATCAGTGTTGTACCATGTAGGAGAGAGCTGACATACTCGGAGTGTCCAAATCAGTAAAGTTATTGGTCAAATGAAAAATGGGACTTTTATTTTACAGAAAAACCTAAATGGATTTTCGGCCAACCTAATACTTCAGCTGTTGCAGCACAGTTTTTCCATCAATCTGAGAAGCCCAGTGTCTTCAGGACACAGAAGAGATAACAAGGCCCCCTGACTCTTGTGTTCTCTTTAGAAACGCTATGTGCTAGAGGAAGCTGAGCAACTGGAACCTCGGGTTAGTGCTCTAGAAGAGGACATGGATGATGTGGAGTCCAGTGAAGAGGAGGAAGAGGAAGATGAGAAGGTCAGATACCTGGGAGCTTAAGGGTGGAAATGACTATTAAATGAAATAATATAAAGTCCTTAGCATAGTATTGGGACATTGTAATTGCCTAACAATTATGATAGTATTTATTCATGAAATTCTATTTAATAAAATATTATTAAAGAAAGCTATTAAAGCAAATACTTGGGACAAAAATAATACTGTTTATAATTGAACTATCCTAAGAACTAAGCCTGGTTTAGAAAAAAAGAAGTGCCTGCTGCATGCATGGTCACATTCTTTCATATTAATTACAATGCTGGAAAGTTGGAAATAATCAAAGTGTAAGGGAGCAGTCAAATAAAATAACGTATCAACTCACCAGAGTATTAGGCAGCCATTTAAACTGTGAGGAAAAGTATACAATAATGTAGAAATGCTTATGATAAGTTAAAAAAAGAAGGCTCTAAAACATTTGTGATTAAAATTCAACAATATATGTACACAAAAAGGCTACGGGGTAATATAAGAGATGCTGCCTTATCGATACTGAGACATTATAAATGGAAGTGTCGCTCTGAGCCATCAGTCTCCCTTAAAATTTAGTGCAAAAGGAAGCACAATCATTCATGAATTCAGTCATATAAAGGTGAGGTGTTTTTCTGTGGTGAGTGAGTGGAAAATTTTAATCACATACCAAAGTGGAGACTGTGCCTCAATCTACCTGTCATCCTAGCTTCAACAGTAGTCAACTCATAGCCAGTTTATCAGGGGTTTTTTAAAGATTTTATTTACTTAATTTGCTTTCTGAGACAGAGGAAGGGAGGCAGAGAGGGAGAGAAACATCAGTGTGACAGAGATACATTGATGGGTTTTCTCTTGCATGCCCGCAGACTGGGAATCGAACCAGCGACCTTTTAGTTCACAGGCCAGCACTCAGGCCACTGAGCTACACCAGCTAGAGTTATTAATCAGTTTTTAAAATAAGTTGATTTCCAAAGGTCCTCCCAAAATGATGAATGACTTTTTGTCCCTGGTAACTTTGTGAATTCATGGATTTAAGCATATTTGATTTATTTTGAATCATTATTCCTCTTGATGCTCAAATTATCCTATCTTCGGCCAGGGGCGCCCCTCAACTTGCCTCATAAAACGTTGATACAATCATAGTGTCAGCCTTCTCACTTTGTTATGACAGTATGTCCTGTTTTAGAAATTTTCATTGTACTTTTTTCATTAGCATTTATTCCCTTTATACCCACCTCCCTGCCATGATCACCTGCTACAAATATGTGTTGTTTTTAGTTCATCAGATTCCACATATTAGTGAAATCATAATGGCAATATGTTGTAGTCATGTCTTAATAGCTTTTGCCCCCAACTTGGAATTATCCCTTTTCCAGGGAGCCCTTGGTTCCATTTACTAACAAGATAGGATATTTAGATACCACAGCTTGGGCACTTTAAGTGCTTGTTGCTATTTGGTCAGTGTTACTAGGCCTTTATTAGTTGGCTGAGCTTGGGGGAAATTTTTTTGTGATTAAAGTACACTAGGAGTTTTACTTAATCTTAATGATCTTGTATCTTTTCTTTTGCATTGGAAAGCCAACTTCTTAAGGAATTAAATGTAACTACTTACCCCTCACTGCTCTGAAAAAGTCCCAGAATAGTTGTACCAACGCTAGAATAGTAATGGGATTATTGGAAAGTTTTGTGGGGTTTGGGTTATTTTTTTGTTTTTGGAAATTTTTTCTCCTCACGGTTATCCCTCTGTATTCAAATTACTGTTTTTAAAATCACTTGAAGGTAGGATTTGAGACAGCATGGCCAGGGTATTGTAGCAGTTTTTCTACATGGTTCTCAGTAAGCCTGTGCTCATCACTGATCCATCCATCTCATTTCCAGTTGGAGAGAGTACCATCACCTGATCACCGCCGGAGAAGCTACCGAGATTTGGACAAACCCCGTCGCTCCCCCACACTGCGCTACAGGAGAAGTAGGAGCCGGTCTCTCAGAAGGTAAGGCCCTAGTTATTTCCCTCTTCCAGAGAGACTTTAAGCACCATAGTGCTCTGGACTTCAGGGAAGGGAACATGCGAAGTCTGTGGAGAATGTTTGCTTCCCTATATTAGTACTGGAAAATAACTACCCACAAAACTTCAGTGTCACACAACCACCATTTATTGAAGTTCACTAGTCTGTAGTCAATAATGTAAACTAGTCTTGGATAGGCAGTTTTTTAGTATGTTATGTTCACTCACCTGTTTTGCGATCTGTTGACAAGTATAGGATAGTCTTAGGTAGAACAACTGGGGCAGTTCATCTCTATGTATGTCCGTGTTAGGTACCTATGTTAGGTAGGTTCTTGTGGCAGTGGTAGGATTCAAGAGCAAACAAGACCAGTAATGCAAGTTTCTTTCCGCTATGTGATGGTATCACATTTGTAAATACCCCATTGGCCAAAGTGAGTCACTTGGAGTGGGAGGGTGCTAAAAAGTTACATGATTAAGCAGCTGGGTAACAGAATGGGTTAAGAATGCAACATCCAAGGCACCTACCTACTAAGGCTGTTTTTCCTATTTTCTTTCCACAGGCGGAGTCGGTCTCCCAAGAGGAGGAGGTAGGCCTTTAGGGATTTAGGGAGGGAGGCTATTGTGATTATATTGTCAGATGTGGGAGTCTAACCAGTCATTTCCACAGCCCCTCCCCTCGCCGAGAAAGGCATCGGAGCAAGAGTCCACGACGTCACCGGAGCAGGTCCCGAGACAGACGGCACAGATCCCGCTCCAAGTCCCCAGGTATAGTATTTGAGCCTTTTGCTATTGGTTGTCTTCACAAAGAAATGTAATAGGAGCAATTAACCTCCTGCAATACTGGAGTGCCTAGGTTACTTCTTAGATGAAAAGGAAATGGACTTAGAATTTGAAAATCAGAGTTCACATCTTGACTTTCACATACAAGCTTTGCTCGTATGATGAGGCTGTTTCTTCATCTGAAATTTAAGGAATACGACCTAACAGAGTAGTGGTAAATAACCAACGTGATGTTTGTGTAATTGGCCATAAAGCCCTGAATGCATATGAGATGGGTTTAGTTCTCTTCTTACCATACCAGTTCAGAGAGGTGCTACCAAATAGAGGTAGTCCCTAGCATAAGGCCAAAAAAGTATTAAGCCAATTGAAGGGATTACAGGAGGTGAAAATGACAGTGGAGGAGGATGAGTAGGAGAGTAGAATCTCACTCAGCCATTGGCCTTTTCTTCCCCAGGTCATCACCGCAGTCACAGACACAGGAGCCACTCAAAATCTCCTGAAAGGTATAGATTGACCTCTATTTTGACTTAAGACTTCCGCTCTTTATTGAGAAATTAATGCCCCAATCACAGCTAAATTTCACCTGAAATTTTCTTATTTTGATGGGGATAGTTAGGAATTCTCCTTCATTAGGATAAAATTGGCTTGTTTTCCAGAAAAATCCTAGAATCATGTGAGTTTGTTTTGTTTTGCTTTTCCTTGTAGGATTGTAGCTTTGGATAGTGGTAAGGGCATATGATCTTTGGTCTCAGAAAACCTGGGCTTACACCCCAACTTAGCACTTAAGAGAGTGACATTGGCCAAGTTACATTTGATAAGCTTTCATGAGAAATGTTTATATGCTATACACTGTTAGGTACACTCAATCTCTCAGAGGTCATTTTCTCAATGGTATATTTTGGAATAGTACATTATGTTAGCTAGCTCATTGTGTTGCTGTGAGACATAAAAACACTAGGCACATTGGGTAACGTCTTTGTCCCCATCAGTGTTGCCATACCCTGGTTTTCCCCAAAAGCCCTTGCCTACCTCCTTGAACAGATGTTAATTTAATAATGTGTATGTGTTGCCATTTCAGATCTAAGAAAAGCCACAAGAAGAGCCGGAGAGGGAATGAGTAATGGACTCAGTTTGGGTTTAGTCCAGATGGCCTACTGCAGATATGAAAGCATCTCTGTATGTAGAATCATTAAGATCAACTCCCGAGGCAGCTATGGGAATACTTTTAGTTTAGTTTTGTTTTTTTACCTAAAAGTGATGAAATTCTAGTGAAAGAGGTGCTGAGTTTTGTATCTCTTTTTTAATACTATTCCAGGTTTGAGGGATTATGCTCCCCAAGGGTTGCTTTTAACCCCTTTGTACAACCAACATTGAGGATTTGAGGGATGTGACCACCTAGTGAACCTTTTGTTATTAAATTTAAAACACCCATTTTCCATCATTCTGTAGTTTAGTTTTTGGTTTGCTTCAAGATTGGAACTGTTCTGAGAATCCTAAGATTTGTGTAAAGGTCAAGTTAGTAAAACATTAGTGCCAAATTTTTTCCCCAGCAGTAGCAAGTGACAGTAAACATGAAAACTGACCGATTAACAGCAGCTTTGTAAAAATGTAAGTCTTCTTATGGATTGTTAAACCCAGATGCATCGAACAGTTCAACAAAGTAATTTAACACCTTTTAAGAGTATTCTTTTAGTGTTTCTTCCACACAAGCCTTGAATTCCAGGTTAAGATGCTTAGCCTTTATTCTGACATTGACTGACATCATTCCAGTCTTAGCCAGTAGCAGTAGGTCAACAAAATTGAAAAGGTTTGATGGAGAGAAGAGTAATACCACTCAGGGTTCTGACCTGATTTGTTGGAAAACAGTGCTATTCACAAAGCCAGAAAATACAGTTGGAATATACCAGGGGCAGTTAGTGAGAGTTGTGGTAGTGAGAATACGCACACAGTTCAACTTAAAAGTTTAATTTGAGACAGTTGTAGTATATCTAAAACAAACCTCAGACAGTTGGCAATAGGGAATGGAGTTGAGTATAGTGATCTAGCCATGAATTGACAATGTTTAGGTAATTGTGGATGTTTGGAATGGAACAGATTGCCCAGGGATTGTGTGTTTATGTAGGAAAAGCCAATAACAATCATAGGCAAGAGCAACACTGGTGAGAGGAAGAAATACAATTGTGACTGAGAACTGAAATGAACCATTCATAAAGAATTAGAAGAGGTATAAGGACGCAGAAGCAAAGTAAAGACTGAAGAATGTTCATGAGCACTGATAATCAAAAGGGTGTCAGGATCTTTGCTAGAAAAAGTTACATTTACCTATACGTTACCTTTCCTCCTTTAAAAATGGAAAAGGGATTGTCTTCCTACAGCTCTGGTCCCAGCAAAAATTGTGAATACCAACTGCCTCACACAGGATGGATCCAGTTTCCCAGGAAGCCGTATCTGGCCACAGGATTCACCTTCTATTGCTTGAACTGAGGGATTTTTGCAGCAATATTAAAGTATTTAGGCATCATGCTGTGATTTCAGATTTTCCAGTGACTCTATCCCTGATGATACTTTGGCTAATAAAAGTTGTCCACCAGAGCTACTACGGTTGATTGTATATACAGAGTCCCAGCAGCTATTTCTTACCGGTGATTTAGGTAGAACGAAATCTTGGCTACATAACCTATGGAGCAACCAAGTCATCCAGTATATTGTTAAAATATTTAAAGTTCACTTTAAAATGAAAATTTTTCATTTGTCTTAAAAACCCAACAATTTTTAATAAAAGAAAATAAACCTCCCCAAACATAAAATGAAAGCATACTTATTAGGCGTATGGTGAAATTTGGACCAAATTGGGGCAGCACAGCCAACCTATAGCAGGAAGCAGATTGTCCCTGTCCTCTTGTTAGTACACAGACAAGTAGGTGGGATGTGATGAACATCTATCTGGAGATCGTTTTGATAAATTACAGATTTGCAAAAGAGATGGAGCTTGCTAAAGGGCCATTTCTGTTATCTGTCTACTAGTTAGCCTAGTAAATGAGGCCTTGGAACTGTAGCTTTATGGCTTCACCTTTAGCCTATAAAACATTTTTTTTTTTTTTTTTTTTTTTGCATCTCACCAGGAAAAAATTCTTAGACAAAATGTATTCTGGTGTTTTCTAGGTAGTATCAGTTTTCAATGTTGGGTGCAAACCACTAAATCGAATTTACATCCCACAATTTGAATTATACTGCCTTAAAAGCTTTGTCATTGGGCACAATGCCTTGTAAATACTAAAAAATGAAGGGAGAAATTTGTTCTGAAAGGCTTATGATATAACAATCCAAGTTAAGTCTCATTCCTCCTAGCTCCTTTATATTATTTTCAGCAGACCTAAATTTAAATAAGTATTAATCAGAAAACAAAGATCACAAGTGCTGGCCACCCCTCAAAAGGTTAAAATAAGTTCTCCAGAGACTGAGAAGCCATATAACAAAATGATCTGTTTCAAAAAATGCAAATATAAGAATTCAGAGATTAAGAGATGGAAAATTAGCTTGGCAGAGTGTAAAATGAAGATGTGAAAAACTGGAAAAATGAAACCTTAGAAAACAAAATGTAAACAAGGCATTGAGAAAATAGGCTGGAGAAAATGAAAAATGGAGAATAATAAAACCTGAAGATAAAAAATCCTACATGTGCATAACTGACATTCCTGATGAGAGCTGTTAGCAAATCACACTTTTAAAAATTCAAATAGAAAAATTTCCTGAAACAAAAATAACCTATCAAGAAATATCCTGATGAGTTCAAGAGAAAATAACAAATCATGCATAGTGAGGGAAAAATCAAGGTCTCAGATCTTACAGCATACTTCATGGGACCATGACTGTGCTAGGAGTTTTATACCAACCCAGGTTGTCTTTAAAATGTAAAGGGAGTAGACATTCTCAAGGATGCAAGAACTTAAAAATTACTTGGTAAAGAACTGTTTGATCCATGAAATTAGCCCAGCAAAAAAATGAATAAAATTAAGGACCTAGGAAAAAGAAGCAGTAACAGTGGTAGTGAAGATCTTAGAAACTTTCAATAAATATGAGAAATGATCTTAAGATCAAATTAAGTATTTGAACATTGTCTATATAGGAATAATACAGCCAGGAAGGAGAGAAACTCTAAGTGTGCTAGTTTCATTTCTCATAACAGGAGTCATATATGCTAAATTAACATAATTGTCCTCAATTTCAAGAGGAAACTTAGAACTAGGTTCTCATAGAAAATTTTAAAGTTGATCATTTTGTCACCTTCATATTTTTCTTGTGAAATCCAAGTAAAATTAATTTGCTATATTTACTCAATATAGCATATGAGCCCATTTTTTGTAAAACTGTATACATATGTCTGTTTAAGACAAATGGCTGGAATGAATAAAATTCTCCAGGTAACAGTATTTATTTCTGGTTGATGGGCTATTAAATGTTTTAGCTCACCTTATTTTTTATTTTTAAATAAACATTTAAATTATCCTTTATAGGAAAAAGTGCATTTGTAGTTTAAAGCTTTTTCATAAGCTTACCTACACATTTTATACATTATTTGTTGGAAATGCAAATTGGTAACCACTTTTCTAGACAGTGATTTGGCACTACATCACAGGAATTTGGGATTTTTATCCTTTTTTACCTAATAATCCCATATGTAAGAATTCACCATAATATAAAAGCAAACACAAAAATAGCTTTACACCCCAGAAATAAAACTAGACCACTTACACCATATACAAAAATAAAAAAATGAATAAAAGACAAACTGAAATATAAGACCTGAGACAGTAATACTCCTAGAAGAAAACAGGCAATAAACATGGATGTGGTCCTAGCCACATTTTTTAAGATATGTCTTATAAGGCAAACACAAAAGCAAAAATGAACAGATGGTACTACATCAAAGCTTTTGCACCACAAAAGAGACCACCTACAACAAAACAACTACTAAATAGGAAAGATTATTTGCAAATGATATATCCAATTAAGGGGTTAATATCTAAAATATCTCAAGAACTCATACAGCTTAGCATCAAAGAAACAAGTTAAAAATGGAGGACATGAATAGGCATTCCTCCAGAGAGGACATACAGGTGGTCAACAGACATGAAAAGATGGTCAACCTCACTGATCATCAGGGAAAAGTGAATCAAAACCACAATGACATATCATCTCCATCTGTCAAAACAGGTATTATCAATAATAAATCAACAAACAAGTGTTGGCAAGGATGTGGAGAGAAAAGGGAACCTCTGCACCCTTGGTGGGATTATAAATTGGTACACCCAATATCAAAGGCATTACACAAAGGTCCTTCAAAAATAGCTAACGTGACCCAGCAATTTCACTTCACTTGGTTATGTATGTGAAGAAATCCAAAGGACTAATTAAAAACATGGTATGTGCACCCCTATGTTCGCTGCAGCATTACAAGAGGTAGATATGGAAGCAACCTAGGAATCCATTGACAGATTAATGGATAAAGAAGATGTAGTGCCTATATACAATGGTACAATGGAACTTTTTACTTCACCATAATAATGAAATCTTGCCATTTGGGACAACATAAATGGGCCTCAAAGATATGCTAATTGAAATAAGAAGAGAAAGACAAATACTGTGTAATTTCACTAATACATTAAATCTAAAAATAAAACCATAACTCAACAAAAACAAACTCAGATACAGAGAACAAACTGACAGTTTCCAGATGAGAGGGGGCACTGGAGTGGGATGAGTGAAAAAAGTGAAAGGGATTAAGTAGTACGAATTGCCAACAATAAAAATAGTCATGGAGATGTATAGTATAGGGAACACAGTCAATTATATTGTAATAACTATGTTGTCAGATGGGTACTAGACTTATCTTGGTGATCTTGAGATATAAATGTCTAATCACTATGTTTTACACCTGAAACTAATATAATGTTTGTACGTTAACTATAACTGAAAAATAATCCTAATAAATAGCTTTAACCTGTCAACATTTTACATACACTTTTATATATTAAAAGAAATAATAAAAATGTTCACCTCAGGGTACTGAACAAATAAATTACAAATAGTACACAATTAATATTCATATCTTTGGATAATATTAAATGACAAGAGAAATATTGTCTTCGTGTCATTAAACATAATATAGAACACTACATATGACTGAATAATTTTTTGCCCTTTTCAACTGCTCTACAATGAATTTCAATAAAAAACTTTTTAGGTTTACAATTTCTCTGAAAGGTTTGCAAACTTGCCCTAACTGGTGTGGCAGGTGGGTGGAGTGTCATCCTGCAAACCAAAAGGCCACTAGTTCGATTCCCAGTCAGGGCACGTATCTAGGTTTTGGGCGTGTACTAACACATAAATTACAAACTTAAAAGCCGCCTATTTTTCAACTAGGAACAGTTTGGCCAATTAGTCGACATTGGTAATCCTGAAGGAGGGACAAGTGAGATGCTGAAAATTACTATACAGTATACAACACTGTCATATAAGTAAAACCTATGTTCACTGAAGTTTATTGCCCATTAAATATCTTGTATGGTGCTTTCCTTTAGGAAGGAAGGCTGAGTTAGGGGTGGGTGGTTTCTAGTTGCAGACTGCTTTCTTTTTAATGAAAATTTCAAATCTATTCAAAAGTAGAATTAGCTGAACATCCTGTACACTTCATAAATCTAAAACCTGAAATGGAGATAAAATACTTGAATACAAACTTTTAAAGAAAATTTTCAGTGCTCTAAGTCACATTTTAACACAAAAGCATACACTGTACTAAGTATCTCATTAACAAATAAGTTAACTCCACCACTTAAGATTCTTAGGGATGCTGAAGCTTTAATAAGAAAAAGTAACAGTACATACACCTGATCTTAATTTAACATTTAATAAATACCTTTTCAGGGCTGTAAATATAGCAGGAAACCCCTCAACCTCCTGCAATAGATTTCAAGCATCTTCCATGTTGGAAAATATGGCAAAAGCCCAGGAAGTCTCCTATTTTAAGTAATGCATATCTGAGGAAGCAGAACAAAGATAGTACACTCACTGTCCATAAAATACATTTCTTTTTATTTATTCTGCACATTTCCAAAGAAATCTTTAGCATCATTTTGCCTAAAATCCCTGGCAAATCTCCTTTAGAGATTTTTTAAAAATAATTTTACCTTAATGTACTAGTACTAAAAACAGCTAAAAAAAAAAAAATCTACCACCAATCACACAAAAGTTTGATTTCCAACTATAAATACAAATATTACTGGTAAACACCAACATGGCAAGTGTACCTTCCACGTAGCAGTTTAGGACTCTGAATGGTCTGACCAGTGTTTCTCAGTAAATAAGAATTACCTTCTTTTAACTTTAATTGCTATTATCAGTTTCAGTGTTTAAAAACTCTCCTTTAAAAGATGTTTCAATTTTATTTCCAACATGTTTAATTGTGCTACCTTTGAAAATCACTTTACTATTTTGCACCTTAGTTTTCTCAACAATAGAATGGAGACAGCATTTGCTTCTATCAACAGCACATGGACCCTGGCTAGGTACCTCAGTTGGTTAGTGTCGTCCCAATACACCAAGGTTGTAGATTCAATCCCCAGTCAGGACACATACAAGAATCAACCAATGAATGCATAAATAAGTGGGAAAACAAATCAATCTCTTTAAAAAAATGATTTAAAAAATTGTATATGGGTGTTGAATCCAATAAAATAAAGGACACCAAAAAAAATCCCTGGATTTCTAAAATTATGTCTGTGAGAATATACTCAACAAGAGTAAAACAAGTCTGAAACTCTTACATTATATTTTGATCATCTAAACAACCAGATGAATTAACCAAATCTGACTCTTGTCAAAAAGATTTATTAACTTAAAATAGAATTACAGATAAAAGCAACCTTCTGTTCAAGTTTGAATATTTTCAATATACAAGAATGTAAAAGAAAAAATTCTGGATAGTCAGGTTGTAGTTTTATTTTATTATTATTTTTTTTACCTTTTAAAAAGTTTTTGGCACTACAAGGTTCTGTAAAGAATAGAAGTGACAAATTTAAAACACATGAAAGTCTTTCCTAATTCTTAAGAACAATATATAAAGTCTGAAGCAACCAAAGTATGAATACAGCTAATAGAAAATAAAGAATGTAATTTTTAAAATTCTCTCTTTATACAATTCATCAAGGTTAAACAAAACATAAAATTCCCTTAAAAATAGGGTAATAAAATAGATGAAATTTGTATCACTCAATTTGGTGATACTAGTAAAAACTATAGTTCATATTTATATACAAATAATACAGTTCTTAAAAACAGTCTTAGAATTTAAATAAGCTATCTAAACGTGTTAAAAGTTTAAATCAGGACCTGATTTGTTTTGCTTTCCATTAAATGTCACTTTTTCTGCTGAATGGAACTGACATTGAGGTACGGATACCCTTGAGACAGCAGGATTGGCTGGTTGCTGTGCATCGGTAGACCAGCTGAAAGAAAACGGACTTGCATTACTCCGACACGTTTCCTCTTGGTGGGTGGGGACAACGCTCTCTACACCGACGGGCAGCACATCTGTCTGTTGGACACAACACAGACAGGAAACTGAAAGGCTTATGCCTGTTTATCTGATAATCCCTTATAATTAAACGTAGCTATTCTTTTTTCCTATTTATATAGTAAATATGTGATGACACATGTCAAAACATTTGGCTGGGGAGAGAAGGAGAGAAGGAAAAATGGGTATTCATGAAAGCAAAGAGAAAAAAGAGAGATGGAGGGAAGGAATCAAGGAGAATAAACCCACCGGGGAAAAACTTCACTCTCCCTCTAAAACAGCTTGTATGACCAACAGTAACTTCCCTCAGCCCTACTTCTTTGCTAGAAGATGAAAGCAGTCATAGTCAAGGTTCTGCTAGTCTATAATAGAGGGGATGCCTCATCAGTGCATGAATAGTTGAGGAAGACTGAATGTATCAAGCCCGACAGTCATACTATACTAGTGGCTTCCCCTTAAAATTATCATTTCATTCAGTCATTATTTCTTGAGTATATTTCTTTAATTTCTTGAACTCCTAAGTTTGTGTTGTTTTAAAGATTTTATTTATTTATTTTTAGAGAGGGGGAAGGAGAGAAAGAGATGGAGAGAAACATCACTGCATGGTTGCCTCTCATATGCCCCGCACTGGGGACCTGTACCACAACCCAGGCGTGCGCCCTGACTGGGAATCAAACCTAAAACCCACTGGTTCACAGGCCAGCACTCAATCCACTGAGCCACCTTAACCAGGGCTTGAACTCCTAAGTTTAACTATAATAACTATGACTCTAGTTTTCTTAACATTTAGGTTAACCAAGAGCTGAAGGCCAGACTCAGACATTCCCTGTTGGAACTGAGATACCTTTGAGGCAAGTAGGCTAGATGAAATGCTCCAAGTTCCTTGGCATTCTCTTTAGTTTGTAATAACCATTACTTAGATTAAAGCCATTATTAGTACATCAGTACCAACAGAATATAGTGAATTTTAATGTCATTCAAATCTTAGTTTTACTAAACAAATATGACCACATCACTACTCTACTCAAAAATGTCTATTAGGGTCTGACTTCATATTAAACTGAGTCCAAACTCTTTTATGATATGGCCTCAGCCTACCTTCTCTAGTCTCATCACCTATACATCTTTCCCATTTACCTCATACTCTAGTCCTATTATCTCTTTTTTCCTCATGCCAGGAAGAACTAAGAGACTCTGACTATATTATTCCTTCACCCCCCTCCTAACTTCTAGAAAATCTCTAGGGAAAACTCCTGAATCTCTTTCAAGATCTAGTTCAGCCCTCATGCATGTGGCTCAACTGGTTGGGCACTGTCCCACAAAGCAAAAGGTCACCAGTTTAGGTCACCAGTTTAATTTCTGGTCAGGGCACATGCCAGGGTTGTGGATTTGGTCCCTGGTTGAGGTGTTTATGAGAGGCAACCAATTGATGCTCCTCTCTCACACTGATGCTCCCTTCTCCTCTCTCTAAAAATAAACACAAATTTAAAAAATGTTTCCACTAAAAAAAAAAAAAAAAAAAAAAGATCTAATTCAAACGTAAAAATCTTGGGTGATTTCATACCTAGTTTTCTTAACCATATTCTGCTCTCTCTGCCAGGGCACATTAACTGATTCCTTTAAGCCCCTATTCTCGTTTATTTTACATTTCTGGCTCTCCTAATAAAATATGCATTAAGTGTGGGGGTTTAATTTAACTATTGCTTGAACAACAAAAACCTAGCATAGTCTAACACACAGCATGCTCTCTCAACAAATGTTTACTGAGTACCTGAATTTTCACTCTTGGATCCTGGCCCTCACAAAGGCTTCTTTGTCCCAAAACAAAACCCACACAGCCTGTTAAGAAATTTGTAAGCAATGGTACCTTGAGTGTAGAAAGGTTTGTTGGGCTGAAATCTGGCATTTCCCTGATGCATGAAGTTTTGATGCAAACCATAAGGCCACGAAGCTGGGACAAGTGGGAAATGGGGACGTGGTGCATGTTCCCAAGGAATTGGAGGACTTAGTCCTGGAAAGCCTGGCTCTGCATTTCAATAAGAAAGAAAAGATATATTTTAAAACATCAGCTTTTGTTCACTCATATATTCCTTCATTCCACAAAGATTTATTGAGTACCTATAACTGGTCAAGAACTATGCTAAATGCAAAAGATACAAAACAAAATTATTTTTTAGACTCACTGTAATTGTGCCCAAATTATTTAAACAGGAGACATAAAAAAAGACATATACGGTAATATGTGGTAACTCTTGTTAACAGATCAGTAGGTGTTCCTAACAGGGGACTAAACAAGTTGTTCAAGGATTAAGGTTTTCCTAAGATGACCGACTAAACTGGGTTTTAAAGTACAAGGAACAAGTTAGGGAAAATGGGGCAAGGAGGGCATTTTTGGACAAAAGGAATAGCAGTATAAAAGTGAGAAAGCAGAAAAGTGCAGCAATTTTGGGAATCTTCCACTGACAAAATAGAAACAGAGGTAAAGAAAGGAAGTGGTAACAGAAAAAGCTAAACAGGTAGGTAGGATCTATAGTTCAAAAAAACCTTAGTGCATCATTAAGGAGCTTGTATTTTACCCTAAAGACAATGAACGCCAACTATCCTAGAATTAATTATATCTTGGCCACAAAAGAAATTCAATTTATTGGAAGTTGAGACACTATGTATATAATGGTTAAGAACTAGGGCTTTGAAGCCAAACAGGTTTAAATTCAAATCCCAGTTCCAAAAATTACTCTCAGGTTCAATATGAACCTCAAGTTGTTGTGAGGATTAAATTAGATTAAAAAATGAAAGTGGCTTGTGCAAGTTGTAGCATATAAGTAGGAACTCAAAAAATATGACTCCTATACTTTCTCTGACCCCCACCAACCTACTTCTCTTTCAGATGATCTTTAAGTGCTGCATCCCCTGAATCTTCTGGATCATTTTTGGTGTCTCATTCAGGGTCACACTGAGGCAGGAAATAACCTGAAAGATACTACCCTTAGTCATTAAACTTCCTACCAGGAACTGAAATTGGGAGATAAGGGATAGGGAGGAATAAAGAGCAAGAAAACGAAAACCCCTATTAGCTGCATTCTTTTTAAGCTCAGTACTTTCAGGAGGCAACAAGAAAAATAAAGCCGCTGGTTTACTACAAATTCATAAAACCAAGTTTCAACTAAAAGCTGAAGCTGCAGGGCTCAACATTAACAATGAATGAGAGTAGGTATGCATATCAAGGTCTTGACCAATTGAGAAATAATGTTCTAACATTAAAGGATATTTTTAAGAATATATTTCAATCTCCCCTGGCCATTTTTCACAACAAAATAGCTTCATAATACAAGTGATACAACCTCATTAAAGATAACTTCTGACGAAATCAGAGGTGTTCACGGTGATATGGCCGTAGACAAAATAATTTCAAAAATGAGGGGAAAACTCACATAATCTCCTACTCTAATGCAACACCTATAATCATATTTTCATGTAGTCCTCCCATTTTTAATCAAACAGTAATTTCAGCTGTAATATTAACTAAGAATTATACATCCAGTGGGAAGTGAGGATGGCTGGGGTTGGCAGGGAGTGCTGGGGGGAAAATGGAGACAAATATACTTGAACAACAATAAAAAAATAAAAAGAAAAGAGTTATACATCCATGCAACAAATAAATATTTATTAATAGTTTACTATATAATAATAATATATGAATAATATATCTACCATACATCAAGTACTATATACTGGACATTAGGCAGACAATGACAGGTAAGAAATAAGTCACAGTCTCTAGAAGTTCAGTCTAATGGGTTCTGCAGACAAGAGGCAATTTCATCACAGTAAGACAGGGGTTATGATATGGATATTAAGGAAACATGGAGAGAAAAGATACCTAATACAATTGGAGAAGAGGATCAGCAAGAGCTAAAGGTTTCCTGAAGAAAGTAATTTAAATTTAAAAATGGAGAATGAATGAGTTAGCCAAGCTTTGAAGCAAAGCAGAAGGAGGTGGGAGTAAGAAAAAATAATGGAAAAAATATTCCAGGTACAGGGAACAAGTTAAGCAATCAGGGGTAAGAGACAGTATGATATGTTCATCAGATATTAGTTCATTAAGGCTGAAACAGAGATCAGTTAGCAGTGGGGAGGGGGAGGAGGACATAAAACTGTAAAAGCTGAGCCCTGGCTGGTGTGGCTCAGTGGACTGAATGCCGGCTGTGAACCAAAAAAAGGTTGCCAGTTTGATACCCAGTCAGGGCACATGCCTGGGTTGCAGGCCAGGTCCCTGGTTGGGAATGTGCAAGAGGCAACCAACTGATGTTTCTCTCACACATCAATGTTTCCCTCCCTCTCTTCCACCTTCCCTTCCCCTTTCTCTGAAAACAGTAACATTAAAAAAAACTGTAAAAACTTGAGCCAATATATCAAAGGGCAAGACACTGAGTCTCTCTTTAGGGTTATAAAGCTCAGTGACTATCCTGGTGCATGTTATGGCTTATACGCAATAAGAATTTGTTGGGTGACAGAAGCAGAAGCCACATTAGGATGGCCATGTATGTTATTACCTTTTGATCTGGGAAGTCTCAATGTGTTCCCACATTCTGGCACTTCTGCTCAGCAAAATATACTATCTATACTGCTCAAAAAAAGGTCAGAGATACCTCCTACACCAGTACTCTAAAGAATAACATTCGTTGTTTAAAATTATCACTAAAATTCTTATGAAAACTGATAAAGGGAAGGAACCAAGCTTTGAATGTACATTTCCCATAACAGTAGAATGAAGAACTTATAAGGAAAATTTCTTCTTTATATAAGAATAAATAGTAAACAGAAAAAAATCATCATTTTACAACCCTTAGTGAAATAATGGATATCAGCAATAATTACCAATGGTGGCTAAGACTTATGTAAAAATTAATGAAAAACTTGATAATGGATAGAACAGGCTGACATCACCTAACTCACAATCAGTCTTAAGTCACTAAAAGAAGAACCAGTCAGTTCCTTCTGAAGTGCAGAAATAGGAAACACACAGGACCAACCAAGAAGTAAGATTCTCCCCAACAACATGAAAAACCGGATTCTAATCCAGCCTCTGAACAGAACCACCACTTCACAGGAAATATAGGAACAAAAGTACATATTAAACAATGCCACAAACATACAGTCAACACCAGAATATGGAAATGCTACTGTTTCTTCAATAAACAGTTAATGTGGGGAAGAAAATAGTGAAGGGAAACTGCTAGCAATTAAAGGAGACTTAAGAAATACGACAACCACATATTATGAATGAGCTTTGCTTGAATCCTGATTCAACAGTAACAATAATTTTATAAAAACAAGAAAAAAGGAACAAGGGCTGTGTATTAGATGATCCTGGTTATGGTAATAAGTCTTGATTTTTTTTAAACTAAAGTTTATAAGCACATTTCATACAGTGTCTCATATTTTGTTAAAATACTCAAGCCAGACTTTTTTTTTTTAATAGGATAAAGGGGTCAGATAAATTACAGAAATGTTGATAACTATTAAAGCTGGCTAACAGGGGGAGGGAGGGAGGTTTATTATA
Source organism: Anoura caudifer (assembly GCA_004027475.1). Taxonomy (NCBI): domain Eukaryota; kingdom Metazoa; phylum Chordata; class Mammalia; order Chiroptera; family Phyllostomidae; genus Anoura; species Anoura caudifer. The sequence continues at coordinate 103,343 of PVKU01001561.1, forward strand.
CTTTACTCTCTTTTTGTGTACATTTCAAATTTTCCATGATAGAGTTTTTAAAATAAAAATATTACTGAAAGCTGGATATAAACTAGATATATGTTATATATGAACTATTCAAACATGCAGATATTACAAAAAATGGAGGGCAATACACCAAATATTACTTAATAAAAAGATTGTGAATGATTTTTTTTCAAATGTTCTAAAATGAAAATCTATTGCTTACAATAAAAAAATTATTACTTTTTAATGCTACTAAGCCTACCAATATTTTTCTTTTTAAAGAACTGATCCTTACTGGCCAACAGTAAAGAGTCAAGGGCAAAGAACACAGGTTTAAAAGAAAGAAGAACTGGATTAAGTCTTGGATCTACTATGATTAATTATGACAGCATGATAATTAAGTTACTTAACCCTTCAATTTCCTCAATTGTAAAATGAGTGTTAATAATACCTATACAAAGCAGTACTGCAGTCAAAATTTAAAATAATATTATGTATATTACTTCACTTAATATTCACAATAGCCCTGTGAGTTAGACACTATTAACATCCCTATTTGACAGATGAAACCAATGCACAAAGAGATTATGCAACGGCCCAATGCCACATAATAAATGGCAGAGCCAGGATTCAAACCCAAGCAGTCTGAATCCATAGCTCACAGTCTTTTTCTAATTCTATACTGTGCCCCCCCACCCAAATATCACTTGCATTCTTTTGTTCACATTTATTTCCCCAGGTTCAACCAATAACATGAATCACCCAACCTTTCTACAGACAGACACAAAAGAAGAAAAGAAAGGGTTACCCGAATTCCCCACTGCACCATTGTTCACCAGGGAATTTGGAGCCACAGTACGAGGCCAGTGTCCATCATGAGAGGAGCTAGGGATCGCCACAGGTCTAGCAGCAGGTTGTGCAAAGATGATGCTGGGATCGTTCAGGCCAATATTGCTGGGGGCACTGCCTGGTGCAGAGTGGATCACTGGGCCATGGATAGGCCAGGATGGGGCAGGGATCTGGAGGGGATGCATTGGCAACAATCCCATACTGTGCATGGGAGAATACTGAGCTGGTGGTGACTGGGGAAAGTTATACATCGGCATCTGGACCTGATGAGGGGGCTGGGCTCCCTGCTGAGGTGGGCCAAGCTTGGTTTGGGATCCTGGTTGGGATGCAGGCTGGGTAATGGCAGCAGATTGGGAAGAGTTCTGTGGAAATGGCGGGGGCTGGGGAGAATAAGATGGTGAATCAGACTGCAGAGGAAAAAAGAGAGATTTTTAAATTAATTTATAAACATAATTTTATAAAAGCAGTGATTATCAAAATACAAGATTATGGAGTTACTGCATTAAAACATTATAAACACAGCTTATGACATATACAACAAATAGTAGAACCCCATTTTATGTGAAGGTAGAATTTTTCACGAGGTCCTAAAACCCATCCTCACAGTTACCTCATAAATCCTTTCACTGCCCAAAGAAGAGACGGCCCAGACATCATTCCTATCATGTAGAATCCATACTTCCAATTATAACTAGACACTTACATCTATCTCAGTTACTTTCATTCAGTCCCTCAACAAGTATTTACTAAGTGCCAATTATGTGCAGGGCACTGTTCTAGGAATTAAAAATACAATACTAACATGTATATTCTCATGGAACTTACAGTTTATGGGGGAAAAGAGGTGGAGCAGATAAAGATTACACAAGCAATCACATTAAAGCACAATGATTACTATGATAAAGAATGTAATAATGTATAGTGTATAATGAAATCACAGAGTGTGAACGCCTAAACTGACTTTGGGAGAAGGGGGAGGGGTGGGGAGATAAGATGAAAAAAAGAGGAAACCAAGGAGAGCTTCCTAGAGAAAATGATGCTTAAGTTGACACTCAAGGGCAAAAAGAAACCAGTCTGATTTAAAAAAGGATACAGAGATAAGGAGAAGGAAAGAGTGTTTCAGGCAGAGGGAACATGACTGAAAAATAAAAACACATGGCTTTTAAAGTAATTGGAATCTGAAAGAAGTCTGTTATTGTAAGGGAAGAGGAATGGAAGATGTAAGGCTGAAGAACTAAATAGGGCCAAGATAATGGACCTGTAGTTTTTACTCTACAGGGGCATTGGGAAACAAACTACTGAAGGGTTTAAACTCTTCAGACACATCAGCAATCTGCATTTTAGAAATATTCTGGCTTAATAGATATGAAATAGAGAATATTTTAAAAGATAAATAAATACAAGATTGTTGAGACTGTTTAAAAGACTGCTATATATAATACAGGCATCCTGAGATGATGACAATCTGTGCTAGAGAAATACAATATAGAGACAGAAGAAAATGGCTATGATCTAGTTATTTTTTTATACGTACAAACAGTGGGAACTGGTGAATGACTGGATATGGGGGTTGAGTATGAGGGAGAAATTCGGAAAACCACATAATGGGAACATACCATGAGATGGAGAACAAAAGAGGCAAATCTAGGGAGTTGGGAGAAAATATGAGCTACATTCTAGACAGGTTGAGTTTAAAGCGTTTTGTGAGACATCAGAATAGTAACGTCCATTAAACAGACTCCTCCCAAATGTCAAATGAAACAGAATGCTAGAAGCAGAGAATGTTATAAGCAGCACAGGGAAAGTGGTTTAGAGCACAGGTTTTAGAGACAGCTTGAAGGTTCAAATTTTACTGAGTATCTGCTGACCTCAAGAAAGAAACTCCAATCTGTTTCTTCACTTGTAAAATATAAATAACAGAATCTACCTCATAGGTTTTTGTGAAGATTAAACAATACATGTGGAAAATATAAACACCAAATTCAGGATAATAGATACATTTTAGTGGGCTCCTACATATTTTTCCAAGACCTCCCTATTACTGGTTTTCAAATGATCTAAGTACATTTTCTAAAGTAAAGATCACATCAGAATTTTAGTATGTTTATGAGTTAACAACTTTGAAGCTACAGAGACCTGGGTTTGAATCTTTTTAATTTCTTATTCTCAGTTTCCCAATTTGTAAAATTAGTTCATACTAATACCTACCACGTCACAGAGCCATTCAAAGAATTAAATCTGTTAAGTGTCAGTATTTAAAGCAATGTCAGATTTAGAGTAAACATTCAATTAATATTAAATTAATTAATTAAAGAAGGTGAATAAATTCAGACAAAAGAATAACTCAACAAGTTAGTATGAAACCTGAAAATCTGAATTCTAATTCACCACTCTGTCTTTTACAGGGTATATTTCACTAGGTATCCATATCAGCTATAAGAAGACCAAAGTTTCAAGCAAGTGAAATGCCATATGTATATTGCCCTAACACTACCAACCCCCAATACAGCTCAATTTTTGTGTCTTTTTAATTGATGGTACCGATATTTTTCCACTAGGCAAAGCCTAAAGCCATCACTCTATTTTAATCTAACAAACAAACTTGTTAGTTATCTTATTTTACAAGTAATAAAGCAGGTTCAATGAAGTTAAGGAGTTTGCGTACATATATAAACACAGATCTATATTACTATAAAAGTAATGCTCCTTTCTACCTCATATTCTTAGCAAGGACACCTCTACAAAGCATTGTGTAATCAAGAAGACTGAATTCACCAGTCTGAAAGATCAACCCTATCATCCACCCAAAACAGTGCTATCTTCCTGCCAAGACTAACCAAAGTGCAGGCACAGTACTTACACATTCCGAGGACTGTCTAGTCCTTAGGGACTGATCACCCTGTTGCTGGGATGAACTGGCCACTTGTTGGGCATTTACAAGATTGCGGACCAGCTGGGCTGCTAAGAGAAACATCAGAAAGGAAATCAAAAGATAAAATAGCAGAAAAATGACAATTTATAAAAGAGTCTCAAGTCTCTCTGAGGTTTTAAAACTTGGACTTTTAAACTCTGATATTAACAAAGTCCTTGTAAGAACTAATTTAAAAGAAAATGCCATTTTTTAAATCCTGATCATTAAAAAAATACACTAGTTCTAGAAAGCAGAACTTAAACCTAAGTTCTTTAGCTTCTACATTTCCCACACTATTCCTCCCCTCCCCCTCTCTATTTTCTACCCGCCGTCAATGCTACTTACTATCTGTACCTTTTCTCCCTCTCTCCTCCTCCCATTCCCCTGTTGCTAACTCTCCATGTGATCTCCATTTCTGTGGTTCTGTTCCCTTTCTAGTCGTTTGCTTACTTTGCTGTTGTTTTAGGTGTGGTTGTTAATATCTGTGAGTTTGCTGTCTTTTTACTGTCATATTTTTTATCTTCTTTTTCTTAGATAAATCCCTTTAACATTTCATATAAGGGCTTGGTGATGATGAACTCCTTTAACTTGACCTTATCTGAGAAGCACTTTATCTGCCCTTCCATTCTAAATGAAAACTTTGCTCGATAGAGAAATCTTGGATATAGGTCCTTGCCTTTCATGACTTGGAATACCTCTTTCCAGTCCCTTCTTGCCTGGAAGGTCTCTTTTGAGAAATCAGCTGACAATGTGATGGGAACTCCTTTGTAGGTGACTGTTCTCTTATCCCTTGCTGCTTCTAGAATTCTCTCCTTCATTTTAATCTTGGCTAATGTAATTATGATGTGCCTTGGTGTGTTCCTCCTTGGGTCCAACTTCTTTGGGACTCTCTGAGCTTCCTGGACTTCCTGGAAGTCTATTTCCTTTGCCAGACTGGGGAAGTTCTCCTTCATTATTTGTTCAAATAAGTTTTCCACTTGTTGCTCTTCTTCTTCCCCTTCTGGTACCCCTATAATTCGGATGTTGGGAGGTTTAAAGTTGTCCTGGAGGTTCCTAAGCCTCTCCTCATTTTTTTGAATTCTTGTTTCTTCATTCTTTTCTGATTGGATGTTTCTTTCTTCCTTCTGGTCCACTCCACTGATTGGAGTCCCAGTCTCCTTCCCATCACTATTGGTTCCCTGTACATTTTCCTTTATTTCACTTAGCATACATACCCTTCATTTTTTCATCTAATTTGTGACCAAAACCAACCAATTCTGTGAACATCCTGATTACCAGCGTTTTGAACTGTGCATCTGATAGGTTGGCTATCTTTTCATCCCTTAGTCGTATTTTTTCTGGAGCTTTGATCTGTTCTTTCATTTGGGCCATTTTTTTTGTCTTGATGCACCTGTTACGTAGTGAGGGGTGGAGCCTTAGGTGTTCACCAGGGCAGGGTATCCCGCATTGCTGGGTTGTGACACTGTATGTGGGGCAGGGGTCTGAGATGGAACAACAGCACCTGCTCCACTCTCTGACAGATTTCAGGCACTTCCCCTGCTTCCCCCAAGCAAACTGGGCCCTTCTGGTGCTGATTCCTGGTGGGCGGGCTTGTGTAGATTCTAGAACCCTGAGGGTCTCTCCAGCAAACTCTCTTGTGAGGCTGGGAGTTTCTGCTCCCCCTTTGTTTTGCCTGGTTTCTCTGGGCGTGAATGTGAGACCACCCGGTCTGCCAGCTACAGCCTTGTGGGCCCAGCCCCATTCCACAATACACTGCCTTGCAGGGTCCTCCAGCTGCCAACAAGCCCCTCCTACTGGTCTGGATGAATGTTTCTTCTTTAACTCCTTGTTTGTCAGACTTCCATATAGTTCAGTTTTCTGTCAGTACTGGTTTTTTGTTTTTAAATTGTTGTTGTCCTTCTTTTGGTTGTGTGAGGAGGCACACTGTGTCTACCTACACCTCCATTTTGGCTGAAGTTCTATTTTTTTCTTTCAATAAACTCTCACTTGGGTTTTTAATTCTTAAAATTCCTTAAGACATGTAAAAGGAACAGATCTCACCCTGACTGTTGTGGCTTAGTTGATTGGACATTGGCCTGCAAAGTGAAAGGTTGCTGATCAGGGCACATACCTGGGTTGCGAGTTTGATCCCTGTTCAGGGTGTGTATAATCAGTTAATCAATGCTTCTCTCTCACATTGATATTTTTCTCCTTTTCTTTCTCCCTTCCCTCCCCCTCTCTCTAAAAACAAAATCCCTTAAAAAATAAAATAAAATATAAGGAACGAATTTCCCTCTCTCATAATAGCAGTGAGAAGAGAAATAAATTCCCCTACATTCCCAAAAGAAAACTTCTCATTAACTTTTGAGGGAAAAAGTAAATTTCCATTAATTTTTATATTGAGAGAAAGCGTGTGACTCAAATCCAAAGAATACTTAAAGGGAATTCACTGAATACAACAGACCACTAACCCCTAGAAAGTTCACACATCTAAATACTGTTCAAAATAAAAGCCTGTCTAAATTTTATCTCTTTCAGAAATTATAAGGTCCAAAACCATGCAGCTAGGTTTGGAATAGAAAGGACTTAGGGTCCTTAGAAGGGCATCAACATAAATTACTTCATTTGCACCAGAAACTACTTTAACTTTTTCTATTTACCTGCCACATTGCTATTCCTCTGACGGGCCAGCTTGACCTCTGGACACTCTCTTCGTACATGTCCTGCATCTCCACATATAAAACATCTGAGGTCTCGGGAGTCTCTGAAGTCTCTAGTATCATGGAGGTCTCGAGGATCAAGGTCTCGGGAGTCTTTCTCCTCTTCATTCCCTTCTTTCTCTTCTTCACTGTCTTTCTTCTTCACTCTAAACAGTAAACTGCTGATACCAATAATGTGGGGCTAGGGACTTGTAAACTGAGGGAGTCACAGAACAAACTAATACACAAGAGTCTCAAAATTAAAGTGACTAATATGCCTATGTTTCATAGATCTTTTTAAAGGCAAAGGAACTCACATTTATAGCACACCTACTCACATGGCAAAAACTGGGTATTCTAGTACTTTCAAAATAAAATATCAAATTAAAAAATTTTTTAAAAGATCTGTTTAATCTTCTAACAATCCTTAGAGGTTGGTATTTATCTTCTTTTTACAGTGGAAGAAACTGGGGCTTAAAGAAGATTAGTATCTTACCTAAATTTAATAGTCAGTAAAAAACAGTGACAGAAACTAGGGAGCTTGTCCTGCCTGAAAAGTTGTAAGCTCTTTATAGCAGGAAAGACTTGATGACTGAAGAAGGAATTTTCCTGGTCTATTAAACAGAGTAGAGTATATATAGAGAGACAACACAAGGAAGTACTGTTCATAGATATATATTTTAGCAGTGCACAGAACGCATATTCCTAAGATAAATGTTATATATCTCACAGTGTATATCTCAAATATTCAGTTAATTATATTTTATTTTATATTTTAGTATGACTGTGAAATCCTCAGCCAGAACCCCATTCTTGGATCTTGATCATTCTTGTCTTGGCTCCTAGCACAGTTCCCAACATATAGCAGGTGTCAATAAAAAACAAATCGACATTTAATAAGTAAACAAATGAATGTTATGAGACATTATGGTACCAAAAATAAATCTCACTCTATTATAAAATTCCACTAAAATATGCATTTACTAAAATCCAATTTAAAGCCCTGAACTTTCTCACTTAAACCTTTTTGAACACAGTTATAGCTACAATTGACCTCAACTTTAATTTCCCTGTAATGTTGACACAAAATTATTTGCCAACCTTCTCCTTTTTGGGCAGTCTTTCATGTAGTGGCCTATTTTTCCACAAACACGGCAACATCGATCATTGGGAGCCAGTTCTCCATCTGTTAATACTCTAGAATCAAAGAAGTACTCCTAGAGGAAAAAATACAATTTTATTAGAAAAAAACACTACAAACTTTTTAATACAAATGCTAAGGAGACCAAGATGCAGAAGTAGTTTAAAAAAAAACAGGAAATAAATATCAACAAATAGTTTACTCAACTAAAACAATATGAAAATGATATTAATGAGAAACAAAATGAATAAAAGCAAAAAAAAAAGAAACAAAAAAAAGAGATTCAGAATTATCAATCAACATCACTTTACAGCCACGATATTTTCTCATTCATCTGTAGCATCTCTGCATAGTATCTCAATATAGTAGATGCTATTTTCATCTTTATTTTATACTTGAGGGCACTTAGCCTCAGAAAGGTCAAGTCATTTGCTCATAGTAGAAAAGCTATTATGGCAGATAAAGAAAGGATGTAAAGCCAAGTATGCCTGACTACAAAGATCATGCTTATTGCTATACCAGGCTACTTCTGGAAAGGAATTATTCTCTGTATAAAAGAGCTCTATGTAAATAAGAAAATCATTGATTATTTAAAATATAATTGGATTTGCATAAAAAACTCAAGAAAATATAACATTTTATTATATGAAGCAGGGTGTATCTAAAGAGGTAGGGAAACAATAAATAAATCATTTTCCAAAGTCTTAGAAGAACCACGTTCATTTTTGCTTTATGCAAGTACCTTGCTTTCCTTTAGCTTTGTTTTGCACTATTACAAAGACTAGTTTGTCCTGACAGTACCTGTATCTCTGAAAGTCAAGAAAACATACCTACTTAGTGCTCTTCAAATCCATCTAAAGTCAGGGATAAAAGTAGAAGACGACAAACTCACTAGGATGCCTATCATAATAAGTATTGGTGAGGATATAGAAAAACTGGAACCCACATATATTGCTGGTAGAAATGTAAAATAACACAGCTGCTTTAGAAAACAGTTTAGCAGCTCCTATGAAAAGTTAACATGAATTTTTCAAAATGACCCAGCAATTCCACTGTTAGGTATATATATAGCCCCAAAATGAAAACATACATCCAGACAAAAATGTGTATATGAATATTCACAGCAGTATTACTTGTAATAGCCAAAACTGAAAAACACACAAATGTCCAAAAAGTGAATGGATACATAAAATGTGATATATCCATTCAACCACAAAAAGAAATTAAGTTCTAGTACATGCTACAACATGCATGAATCGTAAAGACATTATATTAAAAGAAAGAAGCCAGTAAAAAAACCAAAAGGCTACATATTCTAAGATTACATTTACATGAAATATCCAGAACAGATAAACCTACAGAGACAAAAACTAGATTAGTGGTTTGGGGAGTGGGAGAGAAAAGGAAGGAGATTTGATTCTTAATGGGGACAGGGGCTTCCTTCAGAAACAACAAAATGTTCTAAAATTAGATTTTGGTGGTGATGCACAATCCTGCATATATACTAAAAACCACTTTATTGCTCACTTTATAATGGGTGAATTATACAGTATGTGAATTATAGTTCAATAAAGCAGTATTTTTAAAAATTCTTTACACTTAGTACTGATAAAATCAATGTAGCTAAATAAAATCATCATCGTATTTTTTGCCACGACAAAATGAAGGCCTTTTTCAATTCACCAAGTTGACTAAGGCAGAAACCTAGGAAACATCCTGAACTACTTTTCCTTCACCCATAACCTGTAATGAATCACCAAACTGTATCCATTCTATTTCTGAATCTCTTCATCCACCCAGTTAAGGTGCCCTGGACTTGGGGTCAGCAACTTTTACTAAAGCGCCAGATAGTAACATCTGGTCAAGATGGATTAGAAGGTAGACACGCTTCCCCCCTCCTCACACAACCACAAAAAGAATTACAACTAAATCTGAAAATGAATACTCCCAAAACTGTAAGAAAATCAAAATGTTTGGAAGTCCAACAACCAAGAACTTAAAAAAGCCACATGCATCCAGATGGGTGCCTTTTTGACAATAGGCCACGCTACTAAGACAAAGTTAAAGCAGCTATAATACTCAGAAACAAACACAGGCACACTGCCAATTTCAGGAGACAAAAGAAATATGGCCCAAATGAAAGAACAGAACAAAACTCCAGAAAAAAAAAAAAAAAAACTAAACAAAACGGAGACAGCCAACCTATCTGTGGTAAGATGGGCGGACACAGGCAGTGAGGGCGGAGAGGACTCAAGGCAAGGTAGTAGCTGGTGGACTGGGCAGACCCACGTTCCCATGCCGATAAACCAGGAGGAACAACTGGGGAGGGAGACAGACCATGCAACCCAGGGTTCCAGTGCCATGAAAATAAAGCCTCAGAATATCTGAATATAAAATCCCCTAGAGGTTGTGGCAGCAGGAGAAACTGCCAGTCTCTTGAAAGCAGGGTGAGAGCCAAGCAAGTGGCATCGTTCCCTCTCTGACCCCTCCAGCATATACAGCACCACAACACAGCAAAGTGGGTTTCCCTGACCTGGTGAATACATAAGGCTGCACCCCTTACAACGTAACAGATGCACCAAAGCAATATGGCCCAAAACAAAGAACAAATCAAAACTCCAGAAAAAGAACTAAGCAACGAAGAGATTGCTAACCTATCAGATACAGTTCAAAACACTGGTAATCAGGATGCTCACAGAAATGATTAAGTATGGACACCAAACAAAGGAAGAAATGAAGGGTATACAAAGTAGAATAAGAGAAAATATACATGGAACCAACACTGAAGGGAAGAAAACCGGAACTCAAATCAACAATCCGGAACAAAAGAAAGAAAACATCCAACCGTAACAGAATGAAGAAACAACAATTCAAAAAAATGAGGAGAGGCTTAGGAAACTCTGGAACACCTTTAAGCTTTCCAACATCAGAATCATATGGGTGCCAGAAGGAGAAGAGGAAGAGCAAGATATTGAAAACTTACTTGAAAAAAAATAATGAAAGAAAACTCCCCCAATCTGGTGAAGGAAATACACATACGAGCCCAGGAAGCCCAGAGAGTCCCAAAGAAGTTACCCCAAGGAGGAACACAACACACCAAGGCACATCATCATTAAGTTACCAAAGATTAAAGATAAAGAGAGAATCTTAAAAGTAGCAAAAGGAAAGGAGACAGTTACCTATAAAGGAGTTGCCATAAGACTATCAGCTAATTTCTTTAAAAAACAACAACAACAACAAAAAAAAACTTGTAGGCACCCTGGCTGGTGTGGCTCAGTGGATTGAGTGCCAGTCTGTGAACCAAAGGGTCGCTGGTTCGATTCCCAGTCAGGGCACATGCCTGGGTTGCAGGCCAGGTCCCCAGTGGGGGGTGTGCAGGAGGCAACCACACACTGATGTTTCTTCTCTTCCCCTCTCTCTAAAAATAAGTATTTAAAACAAACAAACAAACAAACAAAAAACCCTTGTAGGCAAGAAGGGGCTGGAAAGAAGTATTCAAAGTCATGAAAGGCAGGGATCTACATCTCAGATTACTCTATCCAGTAAAGTTGTCCTTTAGAATGAAAGGGCAGATAAAGTGCTTCCCAAATACAGTCAAGAAGTTAAAGGAGTTCATCATCACCAAGCCCCTATTATATGAAATGTTAAAGGGACTTATCTAAGAAATTGAAGATGATCAAAACTACAAACAGTAAAATGACAACAAACTCACAACTATCAACAACTGAACCTAAAAAAACAAAAATTAAGTAAACAAGTAGAACAGGAACAGAACCAGAGAAATGAAGATCGCATGGAGGGTTTTCAGTGGGAGGGAGCAGGGGAGGGGGAGGAAAGGGAATAAGAGGCATAAAATAGACAGGGAGAGGTTAAGAATAGTATAGGAGACAGAAAAGTCAAAGAACTTATATGTACAACCCATGGATATGAACTAAGGGGGGTAGAATGCTGGAGGGTTGGGGGGGTGCAGGGCAGAAGAGTGATAAAGGGGAGATAAAACTGGGAAAACTGTAATAGCATACTCAATATAATATACTTAAAAAATGCTTATTTGGTACACCCTCTTTGTCAGACGCTATGATAGGCACTGGAAATATACCGGTAAACCTTATGGATATGGACCATCCTTATGGAAATATAGCCCAGTGGAGGAGATAGAATTTAACTGATTAAACAAATACACAAATGTTAGCAGATATCTCATTATGTACTATGACAAATGCAGTAAAAATATACAGGGCGCTATAAACATCTCTTTCCCTATTTCTAATACCAACTTAGAAACACGAGTAGGCTTCTTGTACTATAAAAAGAAAAGTTCTCTAAGAAAAAAGAAAATACTAAAATTTCAAATTATGTAAAACTTACAGCTTCTCTGCCAAGGAGTGGATAAAAGGGAGTACCAAAAAGTTTCCTTCCATTTATAAATGCCTTCATGATGAAATTGGTCACTATTGAAGAAAGAAAAAAAAAAAACAATAAAGATGCAGACCTTAATATGTAAGAGCTTCAAGAGCACAGAATTTCTGTATTTAAAACTTACTTTTTCTAGAAACTCCAGCACCAAGATTATGATTCAAGTCAAAAGGGTCTAGAAAATAAAATTATTATTTTTTGAGAATTATGTTCATTGTAGCATTAAATATGCATGGTAGCCATGACTACAGTCTAATACGATATAACTTAGACCATCCAAACAGCAAATTATTTTTTTTAATCACAGAATAAAGGATGGAAACGATAAATCAAAAGAATCTTCCAAATTCTAATGTTTCAGTTTTCCCCTCAATTTCCTTGGCCAAATGAAATTGGCTTCTCATTTTGCTATTTCTGAATATCAGCTAAATGATTACCTTCAATTGCAATGCATTTGGACGTCCACTGCTTCTCAAAAGTTGTTAACAGCTTTTTCTGCCGAATGCTAATTACGTATTCCTTAAAATCAAACTCTTCAGTATAGAAGCGAAGCAGTCCCAACCAAAGCTCTCCTAATGTCTCCGTGTTCTTTCCAAGTGAAGGTAAACGCTTTTTCTACAAGTAAGGAAAAAAAAGAGAGAAAAAGAGAGAAATATCTATACCTATCCACAATATGGACTCCAAATCCAAGTGAAATTATTAAATTATTCAAATCCTAACATTTATCAGTAAGCATTCCATAACATAAAAACTATTTTGAAATTACCAGTTCTTCTGTTTTATCAAAGAAAAAAGCATTCCATCCATCAACCATTCTCTGTGGAATCTGTTTTCCATCAAAGATCTGCATAAAAAATTAATTTTTATTAGATTTTAAGTTATCCAACCCAAAAGCCTAAATATCTTCACCTCATTTTAGAATTTAGCTATATCAAACATATTGAAATACTTCTTCCAAAATGAATATGACAGTAAAGTACAATCTGACATCATTATTAATGAATAAAATGTATCTGAAAGATCAAAGACCCATTTGATGTTACCTATTTGGCCTGTCAAAACACATCTAGCCCAAGATTAATAAAGTAAAAACAAATGAAAATGGCACTTTCATCCAGGGATCATGGATGTAGAAATACATAATACCTATTGATTGTACACCCAAAGGAAATCAATGGAATTGTTTGTTTTGGTAAAGGGCTCTGGTACCTTTAATCTGTAAAGACCCATGGACACTGATAATTTTAAAAACAGAAAATTAGGTAGCTTTCCCTAATACCTTATAAAGTTTATAAAATCTTCATGATGAATTATGAGTAATAATTCACTGACCTAAGGAAGAAAAGTACCCCATAAGATCATTGTATAGGTACAACTAACCTCTACAAGCAGTTTTGAGATTTATTTTCTATAGGCGCTTTAAGAAAGAGATTAGGTTCAGAGTCAGAAGACCTCATTTGTAGTCATAGTCCTGCCAAGCAGTGATTCTGGGCAAAACAATTATGCTTCTAAATCCTGAGTTTTCCCAATGAAAATGAGAGATTAATTAGGCTACTTGTTTTCAAATTTTCTGTCTGTTCAGCTGTAATACTCTTTCCTAAAATAAATCTTTCCTCAAGGTTCAGAAGTGTAAAACAGATAAAAGCAAAGGTACTCTGATAGAAGAAAACATACCTCATCTTTCTTTTACCATACTCTTCATATGTAAATGAGCTTGTAAGAGCTTACTAGAATATATACTTTAAAACCACTAGGTAAGGTGATCCCCCACAGCCTCTTCCATTTTAGATGGGAAAATGATTAACAAAATTAGCCATGGCCAGGTAGCTCAGCTGGTCAGAGCATAGTTTCCAATATGCTACGGTTGTGCATTTGATCTCTGGTTTCTCTCTCTCTTTCTCTCTGTCGCTCCCCCTCAAAACAATTAACAAATTTTTTTTTCAACACTTAAAAATAAAAAACATCAACTACATGTCTGGTCTCTCTAATTTCACTCTCAAGTTGAAGTTCCTTGCAGGCGAAGGCTGTAACTTATCTTTGAAACCAAAATTCCTACTATTACATCAAAGCCTGTCACATAGAGAATACTTAATATACATTTGTTGAATGAATATATCTACTCTGTAAGCATTATTTACATAAAAGTTTCCAGGGACCTAATCTAGTAAATTCTTTTTTATATTTACATATAACTTAAACAGTTACCAAAGATAATCTAGCAAAGATTCTAACATTTCATAAAACAAAAAAAGTAGAAATTACAGATATTAGTATCTAAAACAAAATACATGGGATTCTGCCATCAAAAAAGAAATGTAGATTTTAAAGAGGCCAGAGTATTTGATGCTATTATATGTATTACAGAAAAATGACACACGGTATCTCTTTAGAACTTGATTCTTTTTAAGAGAATTCTTACTTTTGAGTAACAACTATGATCCAAACCCAAATATATTGGCTGATAACACAGTAAAGGGGACTTGTAGGCCTTAGAGGGTGTTTAATCACTAATTTACCTGTTTTTATAAACTCTTGTTTCACAATGCCTACCTTTTCCGCTCTGTCTCAGCCCTTACAAGCACTAACCATATCTTCTCTTTCTCATGTACACACACACTTTCCATTTCTCTTCTCTCTCTTTTCTCTTTCTCTCAACACCAATCATTCTCCACTCAAGCACTAATTCCTCCCTCTAAAACCTCACCAAACAGGTTACTCATATTTGTACAAAGAATAATCCTGTACGTTTCTGTATTTACTTTCTTTTTGTGATATTTTGATATATACTACTACATTTAAATTGCAATTTCCTAGTCATGGTAAAATACACATAACAAGATTAACCATCTTAATTATTTTGAGTGTACTCTTCAGTGGCATTAAGCACATTCCCACTGTTGTGCTACCATCTACACGCAGAATTCTTTTCATCTTCCAGAAATGAAATTCTGAACCTATTAAGCAATAATTACTCATTTTTCTCTCCTCCCTGCAGCCCCTAGCAACCAGCATTCTACCTTCTGTCCATGAATCTGACTATCCTAAGCACCTCATATAAGTGAAATCATACAGTATTTGTCCATCTGTGACTGGTTTGTTTCACTCAGCACTGGCTCACCCAATTCAACTGCAATTTTTAAGAAAACATTGCAGTTCATAACATCAAATGCAAACAACATTCCCTAATACTTATTAATTTTTAAGTGAAAATTTACTTTTACTTAAGATGATCTGCTAAAATACAGCAAAATCATTCTGTTTAGAAAAGCTCCTTTTGACCTAAAGAATTTTGTGTTGTTGACCATGAAAAACATTCTTAGCAGAGCCTTGTTTATACCCAGTCACTTAAAGTCTAGGTTCAATCAAAAATGTAGTCAAAGATCATCAGCTTCATTAAACATATCCTTACCCTTAAAAGTTGATCGATGCCAATGACCAATATTTAAATGATGCCAGAGCAATGGACAATGGGGTCCCATATGACAAGCAAAAAGGGCCAGAAGCAAAAATCCATATATCATCAGTTCATATGTATCACAAAGCCCCCCACAATCACAGTTCATTATGATGGAAAACATTCCATGGACTGTTTCTCATTTCATCAATCATTGTCTGTTAAGCAGATAATGGGAGAGTTCTTGAAGTAGGCTATGGCAATCCTCCCTATATTTTTCCAATAATATTAGTAAAGCTGCTAATGATAATAACAATAATAAAAGCAACCGCCATTTATGACACCTACTGTAGTACCTACTACATTCAAAGGTATATATCTTTTATATTAACACTAAAATAATACCATTATTACATTTTTACTGATGATGAAACTCAGAGTAGTGGTGGTCAGGCACCTTTTTGAAGGCCGTGGTATCAGAATTAGGATTGACACCAGTTATTTCTGGCTCCAAATTCATGCCCTGCTCTTCCCATTACAGCATGCTGCGTCAACGGCTCCTCATCCGTGTATTATATAATGAGAAACACGGACAAACTATTATAATTGGTGTTTCATTTTGTTTAAGCATAGTATTCTTTCAAAGTCATAGCAAATGGCTGCTATGATATCACTAGGGCAATAATAATGCAATTATTCCCAAATTTAAAGCCTTGATAACAGTTAGATTAATATAGAGAATGATCTTGACACTGGAAGGCCTAATAAATTCATGCTAAATTTTAAATAATAGAGAACAACCTTGTTTAAAAAAAAAATCACTCAACATATATTCAGCAACTTAAAATTTTCTGTTAGAAAATAATATTTAAACTTTATTTCTCTTCCACTGTTTGTTTAAAAAAAGGCAAGAAAATGCTGCAAAACCACACGGCATTCTTTAGAACTTTTTAAAACTTACTAAGGGCATCTGACACCCACGATATAGCTTGCTATTTTGTGATTTTCTTCAACTATCAAACTTTACGTAAAACCAAACTATGTGATTTACCAAAAAACTCTGATGCTTCTCTCCCTTTCTAAAAAATTAGAACTGAATCCTCCCTAATGTGTACAAATCCACTTTATGCCAAGAATGAAGAGGAACCAATAGATAATTAAGAACTCCTTTGCACCTGTTTCAGAGAACATAAACTGTCTACAAAAAGGGACTTCATGACTCACCAAGTCTCAATGAATGAGTATAATCTGTTTCTTTTGATGTATATTGTTAGGCTTACTGCAATTAATATGACCTTACAGAGATGAGGAAGAATTTCCTTGGGTTCTCTCTCAACCGAATTTCACAAAGCTGACCAAAATATAAGCAGAAATAAATCAAGCTTCCTTGCCAAGGAAAAGGAGAGAGAATACTATGGAGAGAAAAAAATGTATGTATTTGCATCTGAGAGACTAACATATGAGGTCATGGATCACGATATACATTTCACAATGATCTGCAGAATTCTGACTGTAAAATACAAAAATGCTGCAAAAGACATTCAATAGTACTGTTCACCTGATATTCTTTTGGTAGTCTATACTCTTCTATAATAAACTTTCAAAAAGGTTTACTGTTTGATTATACTATTAAATGAAGGAAGAAAACTTAGAATGTCATAACGGGAAAATCCTTCAAGATCTCATGAACTAAATAAGCAAGACCTATGTGTTTAGATCACTTATTTTCACAATAAACTCCTCCATCATTTTCTTAAAACACCTACCTCTTGTAGAACTGGGATAACAGGTGGTTTTCTCTGCTGTAGAAAGTACAGCACCATAAGGATATAAGCATATGAAGATAAACTTCCCCTGGAAGCGTCGCCAATATCACATCGCTAAAGAAATATTAACAATGATTAAAAAAAACTTCAGATTCTTACTCCATGCAGAAATATTGGCTCTTCTGAGACACAATTTTTTTTAGCCTAGCAAACTGGCAAATATCCAAAAGTTCAATAACAAACTGTCATAGAGGTTATAAATAAATGAGGCACCTATACATTACAAATGACAGTATAAATGAGCGTAAACTCTATGAAAAATAGTTTTGCAGTATCAAAATTACCAAAGCACATTTCCTTTAATCTGGCAGTTCTGTTCTAAAAATTCATCCAGCAAATATGCCAAAAAACATGTAAAATGACTAAATAAGTGGGGTTTTTTATTGTAGAACTGTTTTAATAGCAAAAAAATCAGACAACTTAAGGCTCATCAGTAAACCACAGATTTTAAAACCTGATGAGTATCCACACATGGAATATTAGGCAGTTTCTAAAAAATGAATTAGTTCTTATGTACACATAAAAAATAATCTCCAATACCTATTGCTCAGTTAAAAAAAAAAGAGCAAAGTACAAAACACTGTTTTCAGTGTGTTTAAACCTATACTAAAAATGAGGTAGGATATTTTTTCTCTTTCATCCTCACCCAAGACCATACTTATTGATTTTAGAGAGATAGTTAAGGAAAGGAGAGAAACATCAATGGGTGAGAGAAAACCATTGATCAGTTGCCTCTCACACACGCCCTGACCAGGGACCAAAACTGCAACCTAGGCATGTGACCTGACCTGAAATCAAACTCATGACCTTTCAGTTACAGGATGACACACCAACCAGCTGAGTCACACCAGGGTAAGATAGAAATGTATGGTTGTATTTCCAAAACTCTCAGAGAAGAACTTTTGACAACAGGTACCTCCAGCAAGAGGCCCTGACTGGCTAGGTGACAGGTGTAGAAAGGAGATTTTCCACTATAAACCCCTTCAGATTTTTTGAGTTCTGAACAACACAAATATGTTGGATATTTTTTAAAATGTTTTTAAATATATTTTATTGATTATGCTATTACAGTTGTCCCATTTCCCCCCTTCACTCCCCTCCACCCTGCATAACCCATCCCCTTTAGTTCATGTCCATGTATCATACGTGTAAGTTCTTTAGCTTCTACATTTCCCATACTATTCTTACCCTCCCCGTCTATTTTCTATGCTACCATCTATGCTACTTATTCTCCGTACCTTTTCCCCCTCTCCTGCTCCCACTCCCCTGTTGCTAACCCTCCATGTGATCTCTATTTCTGTGAGTCTGTTGCTGTTCTAGCTGTTTGCTTAGTTGGCTTTTGGGTGTGGCTGTTAATAATTGTGAGTTTGCAGTCATTTAACTGTACAAGTCTTTTATCTTCTCTTCCTTAGATAAAACCCTTTATTTCATATAATAGGGGCTTTGTGATGATGAACTCCTTTAACTTGACCTTATCTGAGAAGCATTTTATCTGCCCTTCCATTCTAAATGAAAGCTTCACTGGATAGAGCAATCTTGGATATAGGTCCTTGCCTTTCATGACTTGGAATACTTCTTTCCAGCCCCTTCTTGCCTGTAAGGTCTCTTTTGAGAAATCAGCTGACAGTGTGATAGGAACTTCTTTGTAGGTAACTATCTTCTTTTCTCTTGCTGCTTCTAGGATTCTCTCTGTCATTTTAATCTTGGCTATTGTAATTATGATGTGTCTTGGTGTGTTCCTCCTTGGGTCCAACTTCTTTGGGACTCTGAGCTTCCTGGACTTCCTGGAAGTCTATTTCCTTTGTCAGAATGGGGAAGTTCTCCTTCATTATTTGTTCAAATAACTTTACCACTTCTTGTTCTTCCTCTTCTCCTTCTGGCACCCCTATAATTCGGATGTTGGAACATTTAAAGATGTCCTGGAGGTTCCTAAGCCTCCTCATTCTTTTGAATTCTTGTTTCTTCATTCTTTTCTGATTGGATGTTTCTTTCTTCCTTCTGGTCCACTCCACTGATTGGAGTCTCAGCCTCCTTCCCATCACTATTGGTTCCCTGTACATTTTCCTTTATTTCACTTAGCATACCCTTCATTTTTTCATCTAATTTGTGACCAAAACCAACCAATTCTGTGAGTATCCTGATTACCAGTGTTTTGAACTATGCATCTGATAGGCTGGCTGTATCTTTATCACTTAGTTGTATTTTTTCTGGAGCTGTGATCTGTGGTTTGGACCTTTTTTTTTTTTTTTTTTTTTGTCTTGATGCACCTGTTACATAGTGAGGGGTGGAGCCTTAGGTGTTCACCAGGGCAGGGTATCCTGCATGTTGGGTTGTGACAATGTATGTGGGGCGGGGTCTGAGAGGGAACAATGGCGCTTGCTCCACTCTCTGCGGCTTTCAGTCACTTCCCCCGCTTCCCCCAAGCAAACTGGGCCCTTCTGGTGCTGATTCCCGAGTGGGTGGGTTTGTGTATTCTAGGACCCTGTGGGTCTCTCCAGCGAACTCTCCTGCAAGGCTGGGAGTCTTTCCTGGTACTTCAACCTCTACAGGTGTTTTCAATCTGTTTGGAGGCTTTAATTCCCTGAGCTAGGACCCCGTCTTGCTCCCCAGTTTCCCCTGGTTTATCTGCACTCGAATGTGGGACCACCCAGTCCACCAGCCACCTTGCACACCATGCCCATCCACAATCAGCCTCCTCACTGGGTCCGCCAGCTGCCTTGTGCACCCAGGGTCTGCCAGCCATCACTTTGCCGCAACCCCTCTCCGCCTGGCTGCCTGACTCTGCCCTTCCTACCACTCTGGATGAATGTGTCTACTTTAACTCCTTGGTTGTCGGACTTCCATACAGTTCAATTTTCTATCAGTACTGGTTATCTGTTGTTTCTAAATTGTTGTTGTCATTTTGGTTGCGCGAGGAGGCAGTGTGTCTACCTACACCTACATCTTGGCCGGAAGTCCATCTAAAAAATGTTTTTTAATTAAAAACTAAATAGCCCTGGCCAGGTGGCTTAGCTGGCTGGAGTGTTGTCCTGCACACCAAAAGGGTGCAGGTTCTATCCCCAGTCAGGGCACATGCCTAGGTTGCAGGGTCGATCCCAAGTTGGGGCTCATTCAGGAGGCAACTGATGGATGTTTCTTTTCTCTCTAAAATCAATAAATATATCCTTGGGCAAGGATTAAAAAAAGAAAGCTCTAAATGAATCCTCAGAGACTTCCCTTGAGTAAAACTTTAGCTGATATTATATTAAGGCAGAGGAATAATTTCCTTCACATGAACCACTTGGTTTCATTACTACAACTCCATGAGAGAACTATCATGTTGGAGAAATTTTATGACATGAATCCAAAAACGTAGCTCTATCAATATGATTTGTATGTTGTATCTGGCTAAATACCTTTCTTTTCTAAGATGACTTCTGTCCACAAAGACATGTACAGGGTCACCTAAACAAATATGTCTCTCCAATCAAAGGGCAGGCTTAATGAACCGAAAATGTGACTTAGTCACTCACCTACTAAACCTTTCCACCAACATATCTGTAAAATTAACTATTAACTAATCATCTACCATAAATCAGGCACAATACTGAACTAGGTCTGAACAGAGGTCTCTACCTTCATGGAGTTTACACCCTAAACAAAAAAAAGAAGAAGAAAGAAAGAAAGAAAACCAAATTCAGTATTGTGTTATAGAAGTAAATAGGGTTTTGTTGGCACTGTTTCTTTTCTTGGCTGGAAAATTGTATCACTAAACCCAAATATCAGATTTCCTAACCCAGAGATTCTTAATTAGGATGGTATGCCAACTACCATGCCTAGAACTGAATATCATTATCACATTGAGAAATTTTACCAATTAGAAATTTTCGAGAGTGCTCACATGGGACTAGAGCACACACAGGAGAAAAACTAAGAATCATCCTCTCTAAGAGACATAAATTTAAACCATTTAATATTCAGTGCTTCTTTTTAAAAACTCAGGTAAACAAAACTCAGAAAATATTCTTCACAATTCTGACACCAGTATGTTTCACTTTAACTATCATTAGTCTTTACAACAAAGAAGGTCATTAGTATTAATAAATACCTTCGCAAATACTTTCATAGTGTATCCCAAGTACTGAACTCTGGGATCAATAGCTGCATAAGTAGCCAGCATTCTTGTGTTATGTTGAGCCTGAAAAATAATTACATATTTGAAAGCATTTCAAATTTATTAAAATTAACTCTAAAAATCAAATGGAAAGATACAATACATTCCAAATAGAATATATAAATATAAAACTCAAAATACCTATAAATTAGCCAAACAAAAACTAATTTTCAATCAGAAAGAAATATCAAGATGATGTGTTCCCCCTTATACTGCTCACATTTAAAAGCTTTAAATATAAAGGTATGGTCATGATCTATAAACTTGTTCAAGAAATGTAAGTATACCTGGGTCCATAAGAAAGAGAAACTTACCAATGTATTATACAAACTGATATCGCCTTCTAAACCACTTCGTCTGTGTTCAAATTTTACTATAGGCACTTTGGCAGTAGTTATAGGCAAAATGTTTCTTAAACCTGATTAAAAATAAAGACTTCACTAGGTTAAATAATTTTCACAAAGCTAAAAAATATTTTGTTGTTTTGAAGTTATAATTTAAAATTCATACCTGGATGTCTCTTAAGAATTTTTGCCAAATTTTCAATTATTTCTTTACAATTTAATTTCTAAAAGAAAGAAAGAAATAATAAAATTGGTCTGACACAACTGGGCCTTGTACAAATTCTACTTTAATCTAGGCAGTTAATACTAGCATTTAAAATCTCTAGCCATAAGCTCTATATAACCTTCTACTCAAGTATGTGGTGCATAAACCTGGAGTATCAGCATCATTTGGTAACAAAAGAAATGCAGAATCTCAGGCCCCACCTCAGACTAATGAATCATAATCTACATTTTAACAAAATCCCCAAGTAATTCACATATACATTAAAGTCTGAGAAGCACAAAGACAAGACGACAATGTTTTCAAATACATGAATAAACAACTATAGATGGGTTTGGGGAAGGCAAAAGAATGTGGTGATTAAGAACACACACTCTGAATTGAGGCAAACTTGAATTTAAATCTTAAACTAAGTACTGAAGAGTTATGGGACTTTGACCAGATTCTTAATTTCTCTGAGCTTCATACTACTATTATATAAAATCAAGATAATCATACACTCCTCCCCTATAGAGGGATTACATGAAACATGTATGTAAAGCATTCACCAGCATGCTTGGCACAAACTAAGCACTTTAAATCTGTGAGCCACTTATTATTATTATGTTGATAAATAAAATACAAATAATCCTTTTATAACTAGAATCTACTTCTTCAAGAAAATTCTTACCCTCTTAAAATTTAAATGTGCTGATTTTTTAAAAACTAGACAACAGAGTTGATATGATAACGATATCCATAACATAAGAAACAGGGAAGATAACGGCATTATAAATTAACTGCATTAAGCTAATGCATATTTATATCATGCCCACACTTACTACTAAAATCACTTCTGTATATCCCCAACATGCTCCTTATTCACTACAAGAAAGTGGTAGTCCTTGCAGCTTTACTTGGAGATTTCAAGGGAAACTTTAGTTACTAATTAACACATGATAAAATTAGGTTATTTTCCTCTTTATTATGCAATGATATAAATTTGTGCTAAATTTTAAGTTTTCAATTATGGCTCATCTAGAAAAAAAATTTATTCTTTTTCACTGTTTCAACCTTCCAGTGTGAACAGCACTGATTATATATAATACATAAACCTTTAGTAATTAAAAGTATGATTATTAAATTTTACATAGAAGATACCTAAAACCCTAACCTCTTCCCTGAATAAAAATTGTTTTCTATTCCCTCAATTCTTGCTCTTCAAAATGTAGAGGGGCATCTTTCCAGGTAGATAGCACTGAATAAAAGTTAATTTAAGAAGTAATAAAATATTTACAACATTTCAGTTTCTTTATAGAACAAAAAGATGTTAACACCAGAAGCATTTACTTAGAGCCAGAAATAAATCTACCAGACACCGCTGCCACCTCTACTCTGGTTGATTCTAACAATTATCTTTTGAAAAAAACTAAGAAACACATAAGTACACTATTCTGCTGAATTCTTTTCTAATACAGCAGAGGCTATATTGATACCACTACAGATGCCAGAAGCGTGGCCTCTCCCCAATCTTGCAAGCAGTCCCTGGTTTTGAAACATAAACAGCAACAGCTATGCTGGTTTAAAAAAAAAAAGCAACTATAGAGATGCCCTCCTTTTCAAGTTGCTGCTAGGAAGACCTAGGACACTTCTTCCCCACCCAATCAGCCCCTTTGTTTACTGGAGTTTGGGCAATCTTTTTCTCACTGCTGAGGCCTGTACACAAAGAAAAGCCCAAGTACCCACTCTTACTGATGAGACTGCTCTGGGATAAGGTCTGCTCCTGGCATCTCACTGTGGAACTCAGAAAGCTTTCAATTTCAGAAAGTAGTGGTTAGGTTCTACAGTACTATTAGTACTATATTTCAGCTACATTGTGGATTAAATAAATTACAGAGAAACAATGAGATACAATGGAAAGAGCATTAACTCTGGAGTCAGACAGACCTGGGTATGAATCCCGGCTCCAACATTTTACTAGCTGTGAACTTGGGCAAGTCAGTTTATCTCTCAAAGCCTCAGTTTCCTCATCTGTAAAACGGGGGAAATTATCTACCTCGAAGATGGTTTTAAGAGTGAAATGAGATAACGTATGTAAAGTGTATACTGGGGAGTCAACAAATGTTAATTCCCCTCCTCACCCAAAATGAGTTTCTCGAGGCTCTCCTATGTGTTACATGCTATTGAGTTAGCTCTGCTTCCCGGAGATCCTATGAATAAGTTATGCCCACAATGTCCTGTCCTCAATAGTCCTGCTCAGCTCCTGCTGATTCATGCCTATGGGCTTCTTCTTTGAAGTCAATCCATCTCATATTTGGTCCTCCTCTTTTCCTGCTGCCTTCTATTTCTTGTAGCATTATGACTTTGCCAAAAAACCCTGACTTTGTACAATGTACCCAAAGTAGGAAAGTTTCATCAGTTTTGTCATTTTTGCTTCCAGCAATGTTTCAGGCTTAATTTACTATAGGACTCCCTTTTTGTCTTTCTGGCAGTCCAGGGTATTCATAGAGCTCTCCCTCGATACCATATTTCAAATAAACAATATTTTTTTCCTATCAGCCTCTTTCACTGTAGAACTATACTAGAACAAATCATTTATAACATTGTTTCTATGGAAAAAAATGTATTCTGAGTACCCCAAAATTGTAATGAGCTTGTAGAACATAAGCCATTTATAAATTAGATGTCCACCTTTATTTTCTATCTTTAGTGATATAAAGCCATCACCTAATGGAAGAACTATGAAAAGACAGAGTAAGTGAGATCAACATTCACTACTGAACTGAAGCATCAGCTTCTCACTGGTTCTAGTAAAAAAAATTCCAACTCTATGGTATACTAACTTTTCCAAAAATTTATTAAAAGCACTTATAACTCTGAATGACATGCTTTTTGCATTATAATATTACTTAAACAGCAAATTTACTTATTTAAATATTTTAATGTCTTAAGATAATAATGCTAATCCCTTTATGTTTTAAACATTGCTATTGCTAATATATTTACACAAAGAATGACACCATACACTTTTATCAATACTACATACAAACTTAAAAATAAATTCATCACTGTAAGAAAATAAACTTCCACATCCCTTTCCAAACACTAACTCTTACCTCTGCATTTTCGTGGCCTTCCAGGGTCATACAAATATCCAGATCACTATCTCGAAATCCAAATCCATTCTTAGAAGAGCCAAATAAGCACAATCTTGCCTTTTCTAAGCAAAGAAAAATAAATCAAAAGTTTTATAATTAGGAAGAAAGTTTTATAATTAGGTAGGTCTTCTATAACCTACTTATGCTTAACACAGACGATTTTGTCCACTTTTATAACTTAAAATTACCTACCATTGACAGATATACTGAGATATTCCAAAATACTCATTTAAAGCACAGATCTTTGACCCAAGATCCCATACCCATATATCTAACTGCTTCTTCCATTCCAGACATCATAAATTCAACAAGTCAAAACTAAGCCATGAACTTTATCTCAAACCTATTATTCATATAATCCTTATGCTCAGCAAATAGTATCATGATTAACTCAACTGCCCAAGTTAGATATATACCCATGTGTGATCAACATCCCTCTCTCAACTTCCACATCCAAAAAACCACCAAGTAAGTCCTTTAGATTCTTCCAACTTAACTATCTCGTTAAGTTCATCTACTTTTATTCATTCTCAATATTACTACCAATAGTTAAGATCAATATTTAGAGATTTATGTCTTGGGAATAAACTAGTTTTTTCAAGGCACATTCAAGTAGTTTACAAATAAATATCACATTAGTATTGGGTTGGCCAGAAAACCCATATGTTTTTTCCATAAAATAAGACACATTTTTAATTTTCACCAAATTACTGATTTAGATATTTTGAGTATGTCAGCAATCTCCCATGTGGTAAAACAATGACTGTCTCAAGTAGTGTCTCAATTTGATCAGAATCAACTTCAACTGCTCTACCCAACTGTGGAGCATTACCCAGCACGAAATCTCCAGCTCAAAACTTCACAAACTAGTTTTGACACATTCAATCAGTCACAGCACCTTCTCCACACAAATCATTTTTTTTTAAGTTTCAGTTGTGCTTTTTTACCTTTCTTGAAATAATAAAGCGTAATATAACAAGAATGTTGCTTGTTTTCTTTCATCTTCAGTATTAAAATAGCTACACAAGCACTGGCATAGCTCAGTGGATTGAGCACAGGACTGTAAACCAAAGGGTCACTGGTTCGATTCCCAGTCAGGGCACACGCCTGGCTTGCGAGCCAGGCCCCCAGTAGGGGTCACTCGAGAGGCAACCAAACATTGAGTTTTCTCTCCCTTTCTTTCTCCCTCCCTTCCCCCTCACTAAAAATAAATAAAATCTTAAAAAAAATAAAATAGTTGCACAAAAATTCACTGATCCTGTTTTTTTAATGCACTTTGATATGATAGCACTTTGATATGTCACAATACAATCTAACAAAATTGTTTCAAATGAAGTTAAAGACAACTACACAATTCTACAGCCATCTTAATGCAAAAAAACTTTTTGGCCAACCCAATATTATACATGGAATTAATTCTCCTCCAAAAATGAATCATTAATCCATTTGATATAAATTAGGATAGGGTTATTGTCTCATCCTTAGTATCATTCACTACAGATGACACTTCAAACAAGCTATGACTTAATGGGATTGGGTTTTTCTTCCTATTAATTCTTGGAGACTATACATTTAGATAACAAATTCTGTATTTTCAAAACTTAATTATCCAATTCAGTTCTGATACCCTACTTGAACTTTCAATGATAACTGAGAGATATAAAAGAAGCTATATTCATGAGCAAATAAAAATGTGCATCAGTTTACTATAACAGGGACTTAGATTTGGTCAATACTTTATATACTAGCAAATATTAAAAAGTGGAATCTTATAGCACTTAACAGATCTTTTAAAAGTCCAAATTCATTCTGATTATAAATCAACTCTATTCTTTCCTAAAATATTTGGCAAAAAAAACTCTTAATTCTTCAACCTTACAACCTGCTCCTTTCACTATTTTTGCCATCTCAGTTTAATAGCACAATCTCATTACAGAGGTAAACACCTTGAAACCACCCATGGCTCCTTTCCTTACAACTCACATGAAATGCATCAGCAAATCCTGTTGGCTCTACATTCAACATATATCCTAAATTTGACAATTTCTCATCTACTCTTTTAAATCACTGTTACATCTTATCTGAATGTATGCAACAGCCTTCTAAATGTTTTGCTTGCTTCTTTACATAGAAATCTATACTCTGTTCTCTCAGATCATGTCACCTGTAAGTGGTAAAATCCTCCAGAAACTCTTCATTAGACATTCAAAATTCAAAGTCTTTCTACCAACTTCTAGAAGATCCTAATGATCCAGTCTCTAGGCTACCTCTCTGACCTCATCTGTCTAGTACAATCTACCTTACACACTCTACTCCTGCCACACTGATTTCCTGGCTGGTCTTCAAACATATCAAACATAATCCAGTCTTGGGGTATTTGTACTTTCTATTCTTTCTTTCTAGAATGTTCCCTTCCATAGATATTCATATAACTTGTTCTTTCATATTATTCACAGCTCTGCTCAAATGTCACCTTATCAGAAAACAACTGTTAACAGCCCATCATTATCCTTTTAACTCCTGTCTTTAATAGCATTTATTATTTCTTGATAATACATTACATACATATTTTTACGTGACTGTTTCCCCCTCTCTTAATATAAGCTTCATGAGAGCAGGTGTTACCTCTTTTATCAGCACTGTAACACCAGCACCTAGAATAGTATCTAACATATAACTATTCAATAAACACTTTAAATAAATGAATGAAACTCAAACCAGGTAATTGGAATAAGAAAATCATCTATTTTTTAACATATGACATACCATCATATTCTTTTTGAATAAACTTTTCCAAGCTGATTAAAATCTGCTCCCTGTTGTGTTGTTCAGAGAAAGGTGGTGATAACTCATCTAAATTTAAAAAAGAAAAGGAAAATAAAATCTGAAAGAATTTTCAATTTTTTACCCTAAAAACTTTACTTGAATTTCTTTATTATTTGTTAACTTCTAAGAATATTAAAATCACAAATGTTAGTAGGGGAGGAAGGGGCAGAAGAACAGCAAAAAAATAATACTTATAAATCTATATATATTTAACATAATTTTCTTTATGAAATATCTACAAATATATTTACTGCTACATATGATTTAATATTGTTTTCTTCAGACATTCCACTCTCTCCCATATACATGCTTGTTTTATCCTCCTGGTAGGCTCATATTCTATTGTTACACTAGGCACCTAATCCATTCAAATCTAACAGCTGCCACAAATGCCTGGTTAAAATGCACATCTTCCATATAAGCTGCCCACTCAGTCTTCAAAGACCTTTCCCTAACTAAACTTCCTTAGTTCTCCAAACTGCTTGCCAGTTTAGTTTGCAATGTCCTTTCAGTTTTCTAGTTGTTTCATTTACATTCATCTTATTTTTCTAAATAAGACCATATACATAGGTAAGACTTTCCCCAAAATATCTTTATAGCCTTATCTCCCTCTGTTGCCTTTCTTACACCTTACCAAATCTAAGGCAATTACTCTCCCAAATTAAACACTCTTTGCTTTTATGCATAATCTTCTATACCTGAAAATGCTGTTCAAGGTCCAACTCAAATGCCACATCATTAATTACAATTCCTCTGATATATCCCAGTTAAAATTGTATTTGCACTGTATTTTGTTTACTATTACTATAGCATGTAACACATTCTGCTTCCAAATATGGCACTGTTCATACATGTCTTATACATCCATCTAGAGCAGCACTGTGTAAAAACACTGCAATGATAAAAATGTTCTTTATCAAGACTGTCCAATACAATAGCTACTAGAACACATGCAGCTATTCAGTACTTGAGACGTGGCTAGTATAACTGAGGAACTTAATAGTTCATTTCTGTTAATTTTAATTAATTTAAATTTAAATAGCCACATATAGCCAGTGGCTATCATATTAGACAGCACAAATCCAGACTAACCTCCTTAAAAGTAACACATACAGACTCTGTATTGCCCTTGCCATTTACCACAGTGCCCTGCACTCAGTAGGCATTTAGTGAGTATCTACAGCTGGATCTCTAAAAACTATTCAAAACCCTCTATCAAAACAAATGTAAGCAAACTATTTTTAAATAAGAAAAATGTTATTCAAAATCTAATAAAAAAAACTAGTCTTAGTAGTTCTAATAATAAAAGACTTACCAAAACATCTTTTACATACTAAATCAAGTATTTCCCGAAATCTACTTGTCATTGGTGGCAGTGGTTTTAGATCAATTTTCCTGAAATCCTCCGGGCAATCATTTTTTGAATGGCCATCCTTTTTGCAGATGCTGCATACTATTGTTGGTGGCTATACAAAGGCAAAAAATAATCTAATCTAATAAACTATTGAGGGACTTGAGCATTACTTAAAAAGCAGATCCAAAAAGAATTATTTTATGTAGCTCAAGTCTGATAACCTGTTCTTTCAGGAGGTTGGGAGACTGGGGGAAGCATATTAACAAAATGCATTGTTAAATGTAAGAAATGTATTTTTAGCCAACCACTTTAACTTTCTTCCCCATTAAAATGGTATTATCAAGGATTAGCTTTACCTGAAGATGTAAAATAAAATAACAAGAGATGAAAAAGGTATGGATTAATTCAAACAGTTTAATCAGCCTCTAAATCAAATACATGGATTACAATTTAACCTACTAAGATCCTTAACAAACTAAATTACAATCATATGTCACTTAACAATGGGGGATATTTTCTGAGAAACGTATCATCAGGTGATTCTGTAATTTTGCAGGCATCATAGAGCACAGTTACACAAACCTAAATGGTATAGCCTACTATAAACAAAGACTATAAGGTATAGCCTATTGTGCCTAGGCTACAAGCCTGTACAGTATGTTATTGTAATGAATAATGTAGGTAATGATAACTTACTGTCATTCGTATATCTAATCAGAGAAAAAGTACAGTAAAACAATAAAAATGAGGTATAAAAATGTGTGTCTGTGTGTGTGTACGCATTTGGAGGGCAAGAAGAGGGCTGTGGATTGAGGCACCACCAGAGGGAGAATGGACATCAGAAGGAAGAGACTAGGGGAAGGAAGAGAAAGGGAGAAGAGAGCAGAGATCAAGAGACTGTGAAAGCTTGAGATGAGAAATTATAAAAGTGGGAGGGAGAGGGAGAAGGACTGGAAGGGAAGAAATTAAGAGAATAAATGTGAGTGTGTGCAGGGGCTGGAGCAGGCAGCTCTGGGCTCCCTCTTCCCCAGCTCTGGCTCCCTCTCCAACTCCAGCCCCAGCAGCGGCCTGGCACACAGTTGGAGGACAACAATCTGAAAGCCTCCTCTAAGCCACCCAGCACTAGCAGTAAATTCAACACTGTAGTCAAGTCCAACCTTTTCTTTCCACATTGAAAATAACCTTTTTGTTTATCATCTATTATAATCTTATGGGATCATCACTGTATCATCGATTATAATCTTACGGGATCATCAATGTAGTCCACTGTTGACTAAAATCATTATGCAGTACATGATTGTATAAAAAGTTTCAAGAGGCTACTTTCATTTCACGCTAATCATTTTTTACCTTCAGAACCAATCAATCAAAAAGCCCATGCTTGCCTAGTTGGTTCCACTTATTACATTAGCATGGTACTCAAGAAATCAAACTGTAAAGCTGAATTCTAAAAATAAATTAGCTCCATACTAGGAACAACTCTTAGGCAATATCCACAAACTTAACCTCAAAACCTATCCCATAACTTGGTTTACACATGATCTATATAATCAGCATCCTGGGTGCTGATAATATTTTAACTATGTGTACTGCACTTGAAGCAATGTGACTTAGCTAAAACTTTTTTTATTAACAAAGTAGTTATTGCTTATTTTCTGTTCATCAGGGTTATTTTATTTTCTATAATTTATCAAGTTAAAGTTCAGAGTCTGCCACTTTAAAAGTAGGTAAATTAAGACTCCTGTAATTTATAAGGGACACATTGAAATTCAAAGAGAAGCTCAATGGCAGAGAAAAAGAATCTGGATTCTTCATATTTTTGGTTCATTCAACTAACTATCCTTAGTAAGTCTCTATTTCCCCCACCCCACAATCATCCTACTCTCCACCACCCCCCAAAAGAAAACTCTTTAAAATAGAATACTATTATAGTTTACAGATCTTGTATTCTCATTTGTGGGGGGAAAATAATCATTGGGTATTTTTAAAAAGGCAAAATTTAAAATATATGATACCTTTGCCAAATTGATTTTCATAAAATATCTAATGAGTCCTTTCATACACAAGAAAGTGAAGCAAATCAACTAGTAATAGAGTGCTGAAACTTTCTGGTGTTTTACATATATTCTTTAAAGGCCACTATTAGCAATAATGCAGCAAAATTAAAATACATACCAAAATATCATTCCAAAACAATTGTCTACACCATCATAGAAGCTATTTTGACATTCCTGAATCTAAAAACTATAAAAACAGAGCCATACAACAACTATAACATTTTACAGATTGTTTGCAAACTGTATCCTACCTTGCCGGACGTTAAAATAAACTTATCAAACACATAATGTAATTCCTGGGTGGGGTGGTTATCATCATCATTAAGGTCAGAAGCATCTTCTCTGGCTTTGCAGTTGCAAGAGGTAGCAGATGTGTTGGTGCACACAATCTGACGTGAATTCTCTAAATGTGACCTGCAGTCTGTACCAACAGATTCATTTAGGTCAGAGAATTGATAATCAATGCAATTATACTGGCTGAGCTCCTTGTTTAAACAAGGTTCAGAAGGCGCTATATCATCTTGTTTCTTAATTGATTTTGGCTCTAATTCACTGCCTTCACTGGCAGAAAGAGATGAAGATTCCTGTCCACGTTCAGCCAAAACTAGTTCATTTACCAACAAACTGTCATGTTCGGTAATACATCTCTGTGATGTACATTTCATTTCATTATGTTTTTCAGGTTGACCTCTTTCTGCATTTACTTTTTCTGTGCTTTCCCCAAGTTGAATGGAACAATTAGATGTCATACTGTCAGATTTCATTGGTTTCTTATTGCTTATTTTCCCCTTCTCTTTTTTCACGGAATCTGTTGTTGATTTCTCTGCATCCTTCCTCTGAGGACAGGCAAAGTATCGATAAGCTGCCCTGAATCTCTCCACAACATATTCATAAACAAGCTGGCTGTTTAAACTCCGTGCAACATTCCTCTTGACTGAAAATGGATCTAATAAAAAAGAAAATGGTCAGTAGCTAAGTATCTACTAACAAACAATACTTCTAAGCTTACACAAATAAATCTGAGCAAAATAAATCTGGCTAGATTGTGAGCAGAGTACATTTTCCCAAAGTTTTTCTAAACTGAAGTTCCAATGAGAGTTCCTGCAAACTGAGTAAGAGAAATATAATAGCAACATCATTTCCTTTGTTTCTGTCATAAAATAAAAAACCTTTTAGAAAAGAAATAAAAGAATAATAATAAGGTAATTAATGAGAGAATTGTTGAGAAACCCAACTCAGTAATTACAAAGGTTCAATGATGAAACTGCTGGAAACAGCTATGCCAATATGCCTCCCTACAGTGTTGTTGAATGAAATTTTTCAAGCTCTTGGGACCCATTACTAATTTTCATTGTTATAGTATTCTTTAGTGACATACTCTTTGCAATTTAAACAAACAAAATATAAGCTAAACTCTCAAAGCTTCAAGTTAAAAATATACTGATTTTATGAAATCAGAAAATTAAAGCGAGAAAGGAAAAACAGAAAAGTAGGAACAGACCTAAGAAATTAAAAATTAAACCAAAATTTAAATTTTGATCCAATCTAAAATGGTGGCTATGTTGAAAAGGCTTACACCAACTCATACTTCTGAAAACATTTTTTATCCTCATCCGAGGACATTTTCTCATCGCTTCTAGAGAGAGAGAGGAAGGGAAAGAGAGATACATCAACGTGAGAGAGAAACATCAAGCAGTTGCCTCCAATACATGCCCAGACCAGGGATCAAACCTGGAACCTAGATACATCCCCTGACTGGGAATGAACCTGCAACCTTTCAGGTACAGGACAATGCTCCAACCAAACCACACTGACCAGGGTGGTGGGTGGTTTTTGGATTTTATAAGCCTTAAATACAAATATGCCAAGGAAAAAAGGACAGTACCATCCAAAAAAACAATACACATTTTTTCCACTGCTGAAGATCATTAAGTAAAAGAATTAACAGGCCTGGATTGTTATGGTTGAAGCATCTGTTACTTCTTCCTTTTATCTAAATACAGGCTTTAAAAAGCTTTTCCTGGCCTCTTTTTCTCCTTCCATAAGAAAAAGAAAAAGAAAGAAGAGAAATTATGATGGCTGAAGGTTTCAGAGCGCATTTATTTACTATATGTAAGAGAGCATAACATGTGAGGACATGCTTGAGTGTACAAGAATATTTGTGGGTTCAAGCTACACTAGAAAAGCCCAGAAGAGAATTGAGGGAATATGTAATCTAAAGAAATTAAAATGACAGAAATTCAATTTCCTACCTCTAAAATATAGGTAAAATATTGTGGAATTATATTTTTGATTAAGAATTTAGAAGCCATTCTACTAATTTCTGTACCCTTAAAGATCTGAATGTCTTGGGATGTGATATGAAGCCTGATCTGTCAACATCAACTGTTCTTTTTTTCTTTAGCTTAATCACATTTTAATAGATGAGGTCATTAGAAGACAATAAAAACTGAACTTTAAAAATTATACTTGAGAAATTTTATGACACAAATTTCTCCAAAAGTACCTTGTAGTAGTCATGTAATTGTTCTATTTTTCTATATGTTTGAAAATCTTCATAATTAAAAATTAAAATAAAGACATATAAGCTAATAACCCTAACCAATGTAATATTTACAAATTGGCAACATTTAAATGAGTATTAATCCTATAAACTATAATGGACTTGAAAAAGAATTTATCTAATATACAATGACAACCTAGAGACATATACACTGTCACAAAGACAAAGGATAAAATTTATAAACACTGCATTAGAAACAGAGGATGAGTAGCATACAAAAATTATTCTCCAAATGAAATATATCTTACCTTCAATGGCAATTCGCCTTTTAGGCCAGTTTTTGTTTTCTCTTGTTAAAATATCTTTTATCCGTACACATATGACATATTCTTCCAAAGCAAAATCCAGTGTGTAAAATTTTAGCAGCTCTAACCATAACTGTCCTAGGGATACCTGATTTGGTGCTTCCAATGTTAAAGGAGACTGCAAATAAAAATACTTTCATTTAGGTTTCACAGAACTGAAGAACATTTACTTTTCAGTTTTAAAAAACTTTACAGGTTACTGTTTCAAAAACTGGGCATAAAGAAGCAACTTGCCAAAAACAGTTTGAGGCATTGCTGTAAATAGAGTCCCAGTTTACTGACTCCTAGATCTTTGTGTTCTTTCCACTAGAACAGTGATTCTCAACCTTTGCTGCACATTGGAATCACAGTGGAAGTACTAACATACACTAATACCTGAGGAATTATACACCACTCCCACATCCGATACCCACCCCAAGATTCTGATTTAATTGACTGGGATATGAACTGGAATTGGGATTTTTAAAGCTCCCTAAGTGATCCCCATGTGCAGTGAAGGTTGCAAACAACAAAATAACAATCACTACAGATTTTCACAGCAATAATTACTTTTAAAATCTAAGTAAATGCCCAGAGCTTGCAATAGCTAATTCCTTCATTTGCCAAATATTTATTTAGAACCTACTATGTCCCTGGCATTGTGTTAGGAATATAAAAAAATGAGAGCTCACACTTATACATAATGCTCACCATGCATCATTCACTCTTTTAAATGCTGTGCATATGTAATTACTAATTCTAACAACTTTATAAAGTTGGGCAAAAATTTTATATGGCAAAAATTTGACCCAGGACCACCTACCTACCTGGCTACCAGGTTCACGTTGCTAATCACTGTAACATACTGCCACTCAAATAAGGTGAGTGGACTACTTCATGGACTATTAGGAGAAGAGACAATTTAGCAATTACAGTAAAGGCTGCATGCTAAAATGGGCCTCTAATTGGGGGGTTGTAACAGAAGAGGTAACACCTGAATTCTAAAGGAATTAGCTAAAGACTGACTAAAAGTGACCACTAAGGAGCATAAAGGCATGAAGCATTTATTCACTCATTCAATTCCACAACTATTCACTGAGTATCTACTGATGTACCAGGCACACAAGTCCCAGTTTACTGACTTCCACAGATCCGTGGAAGAAAACCCGAAGATCCTTGTCTTAGTGGAGCTTAGCTTCCAGGGGAAGAACACAATAAACAACAAACTTAGTAAGTAAATTCCACAGTAACAGAAGAAAAGTGCTGTGAATATTAAAAAAAAAGTTTAGTAAAGGGCATGGGTATATGGGAGCAGGAGGTTTCAATGTTAAATAGAGTGGATAGGGTAAGACTTGTTGAGAAGGTTTATTTGAAGAAAAAAGAGGTATGTTCTAGTAATAGGAAACACAGCATACACACTAGAGGAGGAGTGTGACCAGCTTTAGAAAGAAAACCAACAAACCTAGTATGGTAAAGAGAGGGGAAGAAAAGAAGAGGAAAACAAAAAACTAGCCAGTAAGATCTCCTTGGCTTCTATTCTAAATTAAATGAGGAGCAACTGAAGCTTTTTGAGTGTGGGGAGGGGGAAGGGCATGATTTGACTTAAGTTTTGGAAGAGCCATTGTGATCGCTGTCTTCAGAGCAGACTATAAGGGGCAAGAGTAGATGCAGGGAAACTTACGACATTATGGTAGCAATCCAGACCACAGATGATGGTTAACAGGATGGTAACAGTGGAGATAGTGAGTGGTGGTCAAATTCTAGATATTTTTAAATAGACATGACAGAATTGCCTGACATATTTCATATGGGGTGTAACAGAGAGAAGTAATGGATGACTCAATGTTTTTGACTATAAGCACCTCTAAGGATACAGTGCCATCAATTGGAGGATGCTTCCAGGTATCACAGATATTCAACTGTGGTTCTCTAGCACTCAAAATAATGCCTGGGATGTAGAAGGTCCTTAATAAATCAATGCTGAATAATTAAATAAGCAAGCCACCCCCTAAAGGACAACAGGGCCCTTATTTCTCCACCAATCTGACAACCCAATTCTCATACACTACAGTTTTGGTTACAAAACAACTCCTGAAGGAAATTTTCTTTGTCTAAATGAAAAATATCCAAAGAATTACTCTGACATGATTCAAACAACAGAAGCCTCCTAAAATGAGGGAATCTTGACACTGAAAAATTAAACCAGACCAACTCTTCATTTTATAGATGAAGAAAATGGTGGCCAAAAGGCTTACTCAAAGTCGGTGAACCTACTATTAAAACAGTTTCAATCAAAGATATCACAAATTCTATAGATAGAAAAGCAAACAAAAAAAGAGCTTACTTTGCCATGTTTTTCCTTCATGGCATTACTTTGGTTGTCCATGTCTGTCTTCTTGCTATCATCTTTTAGTTGCTCTGCCTTAGCTTTGTTTTCCTCAGCAATTGAGGTTTTCTCAGTCACACTACTTGGATTATATTCCCACTTCACAAACTTGTCTTCTACTATGCCCTTCAGCTGAAAGTCATCCATTCTTTTTGGGTCAAAGCCTTCAATCTATATAAAAAGGCATTCCAAATTGGTAGTGAAAAAACAAATTATTTTAAAAGATGGACAAACAGACAAACCAGAATGCCCACTTAAACTGTTTAAACAGAGTACTCTGCAAGAGCAAACTACGTATGTACACATGTCACAAACTCATGCTTACCCAACTTCCAAGTAAACAAGGAAGCAGAGGGGGTTTTCTTTGTTGTAGAAAAAACATCACCATTAATGCAAAACAGTAAGAAGGAATTCCACCATCAGTCTGGGAGTCAATATAGCACAACTGCAAAATGACAAGGAAAAAGTATCACCATTTGTTTTAAAGATTTTTATTTATTTTTAGAGAGAAGGAAAGGGAGGGAGGAAGAGGGGGAGAGAAACATGGATATGTGAACCATCAATTGGCTACCTTCTCACACACACCTCAACCAGGGACTGGGCCCACAACCCAGGCAAGTGTCCTGACCAGGAATGGAACTGGCAACCTTTCACTTTGCAGGATGACACTCAAGCAACGGAGCCACACTGGTCAGGACTCAGCATTTATTTTAGCTTTCTTTAATTTTCTCTGTTCCCCTCAAAACAGAAGTAGCTTTTTTCCTACCATAATCATTGTAAAAAGTGTAAGTATATAATTATATAAATATATATAAAATACAAGGGATGACCACAAATCTCACCAACCTAAAGTAATTGCTGACATGTTGGAGACTATTTTTCCATTCACTTTTTATTGCATATAAAGATACATATACATTTTAGTTAAATGGAATATCACACACAATGTGCTTTCACTGTAAACACCTTTTAAAAAAATTACTTTCTTATCTTGCTTCTACTTTTTCATGTTAATAATCCTCTATGTAGTTCATGCCTTCCTCTATACTCAATTATATAGATTATTTTTTATATAAATACAGAAATGATTTTGTTGTTTTACCAAAACTTTTACTATACATATCTCTGTGTATTGCTCTTCTCCATTAACAAAAGCATTGAGAAAAGTCCCTGTAAGTCAATTAGTACAACTCTAACACATTCTTTTAAATGGTTATAGTCTACGATCTGCCTGGTTACCCAATAGTTCACCCATCCAAGGACATTCACACTTTGTTCTCAGTTTTTCCTACTTCAAACAGTGCTGTAATACTTATCCTTACACATATTTTCTAAGTACTGGTACTTATAAGCTAAATCCCCAGGAATGTATTTACTGGATTAAAAAACATGTGATATATTTCAATTCCAGCATTGTAAGATTTCAGAAAACTGTCAACAGGATGAGTGACATGTGTTTACTAGCCATTTGAATTTGCACTTTTCTGAACAGTTTATTAAACCTTGTGGCAGTTTTTCTATTTTTATACATTACATATCAATTCATGTGTGTCCTTCTTCATCGTACCCTTTACATCTGGTACATGCATTTGAAAAAATGTTATTTTTCCCAATATCCTTTTCTTTTGACATTATTTATGATACCCTTTACCACATAAAATGTAGTTAAATAACGCTTATCTAACACAGCTTCTAGGTTTCTTCTCATGGTAAAAAAGATTTCCCCAACCCACAGGTCTTATGTATATATTTTTTCTTAAATTTCCCTCTAAAATTTTGACTTTTTCATTGAAGTGGAATTTAGTTTTGCATTTAGTGTGCTAAGGGTCCAACATTTTCTTTAAGAAAGACACAGTTGTGATGGCACCATTTATTAATTATACCACTGTTTTATCACGGAAATAAAACCTTTTTCTTTTTTTTAAAAGATTTTATTTTTTAGAGGGGAGGGGAGGGAGGAAGAGAGGGAAAGAAACATCGATGTGTGAGAGAAACATCAAAAGGTTGTCTCTCACACATCCCCACCAGGGACCTGGCCCGCAACCCAGGCATGTTCCCTGACTGGGAATCAAACCGGCTACCCCTCAGTTCAACTCACTGAAACATACCAGCCAGGGCTCTTTTATTTTTTCATACATTAAAATCTCATTTATGCTAGGGTCAATTTTGCGGCTTCCTATTCTATTTCACAGATCTATTTGTCTATTCCTATATTAAAGGTATACACTTAAATAAATTAGTTTTATAGTGGTAAAGTAGGTTGCCCGTTACTAGTCTTCTCTTTCTCAGTTCTTCTGACTATTCTCAAACATTTCTTCTTCTTCCATACTAATTTTAAGATAATTTTATCAACTTTTTAAAAAGTCTTGGTAATTCTAGTTAAAATTACTGTACATTTGAAAATTATTTTAAGGAGATTTTACAATTTAAGGATACCATCTCCCTCTTTAAGCACTTGGCATCTTTTCATTTTCCAAAAATTCAGGAGTTGTCATCAATTACTCACTTCCCCTCAACTCTCATATCCAATACTTCTGCCAGTCCTGCCTCCAAAACTTATCCCAAATCTACTTTGCTTCAAATCCACTCTAACCTTACTACAGTTATCCATAAATATTTTGTCCCCATATACCATGATTTATGTTACTGGTTAGGTACTTTTTTCTTGTTTCACTCACCTTAGCCCAATAGCGAAAGGCTAACACCAAGGGAATAAAGACAGGTTCCATTTTGCCAACAGCAGCAAGCAAATCAGTAGTGAGGCATGCCATATCATTTCCTGCACTCACTCTACAAAGTAAATCACTATGAATGAGAAAAAACAAATTTCACTGTATTGATACTTTAAAAACTGAGACTTCAAATCCTATAGCTTATTCTTTCCAGTCACCATATTTTAACACCTAAGAAACCAAAATAAAAACAAATTTTTTAATAAACTTAAGAGCCAACTGAAAACCATGTATCAGTTCCATCACTAGCATTCCATATAAATTAAAGATGTTTTAAATGTTCATTTGTACTTCACGAATAAACTTCCACTTCATTTAGTATTTCAGATGATGAGAAATTATTTTCAAAAGCATTATAATTCACCAAAATTTGATTTATGAGAAAAGACACCGATGTTGTCGATATCAAGTAGTACGACATAGCTTCCTAATACATTCTTTTTGCTTTGTACATGACAAAAACAAAAAATGAAATTCTGGAGTAGCTGAACTTCTTGACTCTAATTTTTTCCTAAGTTTCCATGAGAACTGATATGCTATTTTTAGATAAGAGAGTAGAAAGGGTTTACCCTACTGACCCACAAGTAATGCTTATATGTAGGTGAAAATAGGAGCTACCTTAAATGAGATTAACAGAATTACAGTAATTTTAGTGACAGAGAAGAATGTGCCATATTTTGCCATGTATAACACACACTTTTTTACCCAAGTTTTTATTTTTTTCAAGACTGTGCTTACTTATTTTTAGAGGGAAGGGAATGGAAGGAAAAGAGAGGGGAAAAAAATACCAGTGTGTGTGTGGTTGCCTCCTACACACCCCCTATTGAGAACCTAGCCCACAACCCAGGTATGTGCCCTGACTAGGGATCAAACTGGTGACATTCTGGTTCACGGGCTGGCATTCAATCCACTGAGCCACACCAGCCAGGGTTGCCCAAATTCTTGAGGGAAAAATAAGGATACACATTATACATAGGTAGTACCTGAAATAACTTGTATCTGTCCTTGTGTTTTGTAATTATTCATTACATAAATTCTGGCTGGTGTGGCTCAATGGATTGAGTGCTGGCCTGTGAACCAAAAGGTCACTTGTTCGATTGCCAGTCAGGGCACATGTCTGAGTTGCAGTCCAGGTCACAGTTGGGAGCATGGGAGAGACAACCAATCACTGTATCTCGCACACATCAAAATTTTTCTCCCTCCCTCTCTTTCTCCCTTTCTCTCCCTTCCTCTAAAAATAAATAAAGATCTTCTAAAAAAACTATTCAAAATTTCTTGTACCATAGTATGTTCAAAAATAAATGCTAAAATTCCTTTATAATACAAAAACAAGTATCTAAATGTAAATGAATAAAAAATTGAATTAGAAAGTTAAAATAAAAGATTTTTTTGCCTGAAACTTTGGACCAAAAACATAGGTACACATTAAACACGAGAGCACATTATACACGGCAAAATGCGGTATCTGAGGTTGCCATACAGGGGCAATTAAGACACAATGTGAGGGAAAAAACACTAGCAGTCAAAATATCTCCATTCCAATTCTGATTTTCCCCTAAATGATGTAAATTTGGACAAATTGCTTATTGTTCTCCAGGTCTCAATCTTCTAATTTAGAAAAAAGGGAAGTTGAACTAGACCTCCCACAGATGCTTCTAGTTTTGAATAAGAAAATATAGTAATCTTAAAATATAAAATATAGAGGTTAATAATCAATTAAAGAACACTTTATTATTTCTGTAATGTTTCCAGGTCTCCCACATTCATCTAAAATAAAATTACTTTAGCTTCCTTTTTCCAAGGTACTTTGCTCTCTTAATACTTATAGACATCTGACTAGAAAAGCAAGATTAGTCTTCAATGACTCATTTGATTTCAGTGAACAAAAACCTAGAGAGAGAGTCTGTGAGCTCCTTGAAAAGAGAGGCTATTTCTCATTTATGTTTGTTTCCCTACAGAAAAGCATTACCTAACATAAATGTTAAACACAGTTGGGTGAAAAAGTTCTCCCTCACAGTGTTTTATTTTTAACTGTCTTGTTCTGTTTGTTTTCACATGCTTTTAGTAAGGCTGCTACTTTTAATAAGTATACACTCACTTGGTCATATTAATCCAAAGAGAAACCTAAAACAAAGATTTTCTCTCTTAGAGATGTTCACTGCATATTTGGATGTTGTCATTATTTTTAAAAATACTTTTATTTCTTCTTCATTGTTACCAACCTTTTCCGATCTTTGCACACCACAACAGGAACTTTAGCATGAAAATCAGATTCCACATCTATATATAACACTAAGAAATAAAATAAAACAAGTAAGCTAATGTCAACATCTCTTAAAATGTTTATTCTATAGTAAAAATTAAGGAATAGTTTCCTTCTAAGTATCATGCTAATTGCTTCTGTGGGGCTATCCACCCTTCCTGTTACAAGCATCAACCCAACAGAACCTCTTACCTTGCGCCGTCCCAAATACTGTCTGAAAATTATAATCATCTTAAGAGGAAAAGTTTTAATACCTCTAAAAGTTTGAATATATCCAAGTAAGTATATAATCTAGTCAAAGTTGTCAAACCAGTTTTTCATAGATATAGCAAACAGAAGGCACCACTTACTTCAAGGGCTATTTCCACAAGAGACGTGAAATAAGAACCTTACAATGCTGTGAAAACTTAGTTCTTCCAAATATCCATGCAAGTAAAAGGCTATAACTCTGCTGGCTCCATTCCCCATAAACATATGAAGAGTCTGCCCAATTAGAGCTCCTAAGGAAGGACTAATAAGGTGAAACACACTTCCACTCTTAAGTCCATTTCTACATCTCCAAGGTAGGCCCCATGCCATAAATGTCTAATCTGAATACAAACAGATGCATTAACATTATTTCTTTTTGAAGTTCAAAGAAAATATCTTAGTAGTACTTGTTGGAATTACTAATTTATTTTAAAAAATGTGGTGAAGACTTGTATGTCAGGAATTAAATTATGCTTAATATATTGTGAATAAGAGACAAAG
Source organism: Anoura caudifer (assembly GCA_004027475.1). Lineage (NCBI taxonomy): Eukaryota > Metazoa > Chordata > Mammalia > Chiroptera > Phyllostomidae > Anoura > Anoura caudifer. The sequence goes on from PVKU01001561.1 coordinate 145,627, forward strand.
AACTCAAAATCAAGGGTTTGGAAAACAAATATATAAACAAATTCTATAGGTGACAAGACAGAGGTCTTAAAAGAGTACAATGAAGGCATAAAAGAGGAAACAAATCAATTTTAGAAACAGACTGAATTTTGTATGCCTATGTAAGTTATGTGACTTTAAAGGCAATCTATTCATGTATTTTAGTGGAAAAGACATATTTAAAATATTTTTGCTAGGTTGATACTTTCCAGTGAGTCTGAAGAGGTAAAAGCTCTGTATTTACCTCTTATCAGTAATATGCTTTAGAGACAAATATTTATTAAGAAACAAAATGACATTAAAAGCCCTTTACAACACTGACTTTCAACATTTTTTATAACATGGCACACACAAATTACTAAAATTCTGTGACACACCAAAAAATATATTCACTTTTTGCTAATCTGACAAAAAATAGGTATAATTTTGATTTACCAGAAAAAAAAGTAATAGTAATTACCTACCCTTTTTGCTCCCAAGTGACTTTTTAAAAAATCAAGTGCCCATGCTTCTATACAAGGGTTTGTATAAGAATTAACCAATCACATGCAAACTTATTATGCAACATGACTGGTAAGATGCAACTCTATTATATGACCTAGTTTTTAAATATATTTTATTGATTATTCTATTACAGTTGTCCCATTTTCCCATCATTCCCCTCCACCCTGCACACCCCCTCCCACCCACATTCCCCCCATTTAGTTCATGTCCACTGTCCTAAGATCTTTAGCTTTTACATTTTCCACACTATTCTTACCTTCCTCCATCTATTTTCTACCTACCATCTATGCTACTTATTCTCTGTACCTTTTCCCATCTCTCCTCCTCCCACTCCCGTTGCTAACCCTCCATGTGATCTCCATTTCTGTGGTTCTGTTCTTGTTCTACTTGTTTGCTTAGTTAGCTTTTGTTTTAGCTGTGGTTGTTAACATCTGTGAGTTTACTGTCTTTTTACTGTCATATTTTTTATCTTCTTTTTCTTACATGAATCCCTTTAACATTTCATATAATAAGGGCTTGGTGATGATGAACTCCTTTAACTTGACCTTATCTGAGAAGCACTTTACCTGACCTTCCATTCTAAATGAAAGCTTTGCTGGACAGAGCAATCTTGGATGTAAGTCCTTGGCTTTCATGACTTGGAATACTTCTTTCCAGCCCCTTCATGCCTAGAAGGTCTCTTTTGAGAAATCAGCTGACAGTCTGATGGGAACTCCTTTGTAGGTGACTGTGCCCTTATCACTTGCTGCTTCTAGAATTCTCTCCTTCATTTGAATCTTGGGTAATGTAATTATGATGTGCCTTGGTGTGTTCCTCCTTGGGTCCAACTTCTTTGGGACTCTCTGAGCTTCCTTGACTTCCTGGAAGTCTATTTCCTTTGCCAGATTGGGGAAGTTCTCCTTTATTATTTGTTCAAATAAGTTTTCCACTGGTTGCTCTTCTTCCCCTTCTGGTACCCCTATAATTCGGATGTTGGGACGTTTAAAGATGTCCTGGAGGTTCCTAAGCCTCTCCTCATTTTTTCGAATTCTTGTCTCTTCATTCTTTTCTGTTTGTTTGTTTCTTTCTTCCTTCTGGTCCACTCCATTGATTTGAGTCCCAGTTTTCCTCCCATCTCTATAGGTTCCCTGTGTGTTTTCCTTCATTTCACTTATTGTAGCCTTCATTTTTTCATCTAATTTGTGACCAAACCAACCAATTCTGTGAGCATCCTGATCACCAGGGCTTTGAACTGTGCATCTGATAGGTTGGCTATCTCTTGGTCGCTTAGATGGATTGGCTCTGGGGCTTTGATCTGTCCTTCCGTTTGAGCCTTTTTTTTTTTTTTTTTTTGGTGAGAGTCTGGTTGCGGCTGTTCCGTAGTGAGGGGCAGGGCCTTAGGTGTTCCCCAGGGCGAGGCAGCCCAGTGTCTAGGTTGTGATGCTGTATGTGGGGCAAGGTCCGAGAGGGAACGATGGCGCTTGCTCTGCTCTCCCTCAGATTCCAGTCCCTTCAACTGCTTCTCCTTCGCCTGGATTATCTGTGTGTGAACGTGGGACCACCTGTCAGCCAGCCGCCTTGCGTGGCTTCAATGGGTCTGGACTGTTGCCACCCCATGCCTGGGGTCCGCTAGCCGCCACCTGTGCGCCTGGGATCTGCCAGCCGCTGCTGCCTGTGCACCTGGGACCACCAATCTCCACTTTTTCCTGCCGCAACTCCACCCCTCTTATTGGTGTGGATGAATGGTTGTTGGACTTCTGTACTGTTCAATTTTCTATCAGTTCTGATTGTTTTGTTTCTAAATCTTTGTTGTCCTTAATTTTGGTTGTGCGAGGAGGCACAGTGTGTCCACCTACGCCTCCATCTTGGCCGGAAGTATATGACCTATATTTATGGTTCAAAACAGGGCACTCACACCAGGGTGGTGGTGTTGTGTTGGCTGTTTTCATCTTTTATTATGACAATCTAAAAGAAAAGAGGTCAGCACTCCTAATAGTCAGGTGCTGCTTATTTTAAAAAATCTTGTGGCACACTGGTTGAAAATCACTGCTTTACAAGATAAATGGGCCCCTAAAAATGACTTCCCAGAAAAGTGGCCAACAAGAAACTGATAATGGAGATCTAAGGGGGCAGACAGAGAGAGAAAGGAAGTTAGAACTGATATTAGAGCCAATGGGAGTGTAAGGCTAAGGTCAATAAGCTATCCCTTCTAAGTCAAACTGCAAGCATTTTTGCCAGTTACTTTAAAATCTAAAATGACAATAGTAATAATAAAAATCACAGCAGCAGAAATTTACTAAGTTACTGTATACTAAGCACTTTTCTAAACTATTTTCTAACCCATTTCACCCATACAACTTTCTCATTAAAAAAAGACAGCATGTTATTGCCATTTTACAGATGAGAAAATTGAAGCATGAACATTAAACAACTCATCAAAAACATACAACCAGCAAGTGGCAGAACTAAAATTTGTGCTTAGAAAGTCTGGCTCCAGATCTTTAACTCTTAAGCATTTACTTCCTAACAAGAAAAGCAGTAAATAAAGATCAAGAAAATAATAGTATAGATTGTATTACATAACCTGAGGCCTGGTTTGGGATACCTGTAATTTAAAAAAAATTTATTTTAAAAGTATTTTGACCTCTGTGAATGTCCTTTTTACATAAAAAAAAAAATCCAGACATATGAGGCACATAGGAAAACTTACTAAGTATTTGGTTGGTATGATATAAATGATTAAACTAGGTTGATGATGCTTTAGGTGGGGTAAAACCATATTTACTCAATGAAGTCACACATTTCCCCAAGTCACTCCCTAAGTCTTCCTTCATCAATGACTTTCAAATGACTATAGATTTTCTGTCTTCTTTTATACAAGAAATGCTCATAATATTCAAAGCTAACATTTGTAAAATTACTCAAAAGGCAGTAGATTTTACATTTTACATGTCAATTTTAAATATACTTTTGATCTTACTGACATGTAAATGTTCTAGTACACCCATTAAACAAATACATAAATATGTAAATGTGTATGTCCACATACAATACAATGACTCAAATAAAGTAGGAGTTTTAGTTTAAGTTGGTTAGTCATATAAACAACACAATGCATGTACCTTTAAAGAGAATTTTCTTTAGAAAGACAAATTAAAAAAAGAAACTCACCACTTTTTTTTAAAATCCCAAGCACCTGTATGAGAAGATCTGGATGATTCATCTAAAAAAGTTTCAAATTAAATCAATATAATCACTTCAAAGCTCAACTTGCAGAACTTTAGAGGGAATTCAATTTCATTAAACACTTAAATAAAATCATACTCTTTTTTAAAATAACAGATAGAGAACAATGTTTTATTTTTATGGTAACACATCTTGTTCATGGAAGTAGAATTTAATAAATCATGTAGAGCTATGATTCCAGCAACACCCCTTGAAATAATGAATTCTTAAGTGAGGAAAGATTGTGGCATTTCACAGCAAAATAAATGGAAAAAAATTAGTTTACAAAAAAACTGTTAAAGAGAAATTGTTGAGATAAATTTAAAGGATACTGATAATTGGGCAGCATGGCCAAAGGCTTAGATAAAAATACTACTTTAAATAGTAAGCTTGTCAAATGTTTAGTGTGTACTCTGTTGCTTATTTAAAAATATTTAGTAATCATATATTAATTTTAAACAAATAATTGTATCAGACTAGAAATGAAATATCAAATTTCCACCAAATCAAACCTCCTTTTGCATAAATTTATTCAAAAATTAAAAACATGTAAAACATCAATTGATTATTTTGTTTGACATGTCAACAGATAAGCAATGTTAGAGGTACTAACATTCGTACTTTTGCTAATGGTACTATATGCTACGTATTAAAAGTACCCATAATGTTCCAGGTACTATACAAAAATATCTGGTATATATAATCTTATTTAATATAAAAGTTATTATCCCTCTTTTGGAAATTAGGAAACTGAGGCTCAGAAAGATTAAGTAAGTAACTTGACCAGTGCAGCCAAGAATTGAACACTGATATACAATTTCAATGTTTTTTTCCACTTTTTATAACTACCTCCATAAGCAATAACTGTTCAACAGGCTCAAATACAATCACTTGTCCTTTGTTTATGCATAAAGGATCAATTTATTAAAATGACTGCTTAGAAAATAATAGTAAGCACAAATCCAGAAACTACTTTTATACATATTTTGATATGGTTATGGTACTTCCAACCCAAAACTGAAATTATGTGGCACCCTGGGTAGATTGCTCAGCTGGTTGGAGGATCATCCAATACACCAAAAGGTGCAGGTTCAATCCCCAGTTGGGGCACATACAGGAAGCAACTGATCAATGTTTCTCTCTCACATCAGTATTTCTCTCTCTCCCCCCACCACCCTAAAATCAATAAACATATCCTCAAGTGAGAATAAAAACTAAAAATTAAAAAAATTTTAACTGAAATTTTGTAACACTTTTTCAATTAAAATTTGGAAAATATGGTTATGAGTCACATTCAAATTAAAATGCATACTATATAATACATAAAAGATACATTTTCATTCTTGATACTACAAAGACTGAAAAAAATGCCACATTTCTAGTGTCACTCAAGTCAAAAGTTGGGGAGTGGGGAACACATTAACTTTGAAATCCCCTTAGACTTATAAGTTGTAAACTGGGGCAATAGGTTGAATCAGTGCAGAACTCCTGGATAGGGCAAAGCAGAGGGTAGGTAATCACTTGCTGGGGATGAGGCAGGGCTCTAAGCTAAGGAAGGGAGACAGGGGGCTGTGCAGGAAGCATGAAAGTCTGAAGAGGCTTGGAGACCTGATGTATCAAGGGCTGGAGCAAAGGCAGAGGAAGGTGCGGATTTCTGCAATTAGGGAGATTTGGGATTTGGCGTTCAAAAAATGGCACTATTGGAGAGTTTAGAAATGGCATCATGCACTTAGGAAAGATGGTCTCCTTTGTATTGGGGAATCCATTACTCCAGGCTAAAGGATAGGCAGCACCATAGCATGCTGAGCAAGAGGCAGGACACTTTGTGTTAGGGCAGTGTAAGGGAGGGACAGGCTCAGTATAAGGACAGGTTAGAGGCTGTGGCTGGAAAAAGGGGTGGATTTTGTCCCAGCATTCATCCTTTCTTTACTGCTATTTCTCATGTTTAAACTTCTCAGGTTTTTTGCTGATGTGTATAACAGATTCCTCATTGCTGAAAAGCTATCTACAATCTCACTGGATACGCTGAGATATTCCTGCTCCCATGCAAGGGCAAGGGCCATCAGACAGGCAAAGATGAGGACCTTCATAGCTATCAAGTCTAGTCTCAATGTGGCTTCTTCTGTAAATCCTTGGTTTTAAGATTTCTGTTCAGCTAAGTCTTCAGTTGGTTATTCAAGCTGACCGTTCTATATTTTAGTTGTAATTCCAGTTTGATTTTGAAAGGAGGTGAGTATAACTTCTACCTGCTCTGCTGCCATCTTTAATCTTTCTGGTTTTTCTTTTTGAAAGACTGCCTTTCTCTGCTACTTTTTTTTTTCTGTCCATTATTCCACCTATGTCTGACACTTAATAGTAGTTTCCCAAAGCACTGTTTAATCATGATGTAAATTCTATAAGGCAGAATTTTATAGTTCCCTTCACCATCTCTCTAAAAAGATAATCAATAAAAAATATTAAGTCCTAGTTAAGAACCACACAATTAAAGTTCTTTTCTAATTACTTACCTTGGGAGGAAATTTTATATCTATATTAACATCACTACTTTTCAGAGCAAATTTAGTCAGAGATGAGCCATACAACCTAAGTGAACACTCTGGAAAATAAGGAAAAATATCAAAGCATGAAATACCATTCAAATATGGGAACTTTAAAAAACGATGGTAGAAAAACTAAATAAATCTCAATTCTATGTCTTCTAATTCTAATACCACAATTATAGAGGAATGATATCCTTTCTAACTGATCTACAAAATAAAAATGGTTCTCAGTTATGGTGCTCAGAAACAAAGAAGGAAAAGAAAAATTACTCATAAAAATTCAGTGTTTAAACAAAATTTCAGTACTAGTTCATTTAGGAATGACTACAAGTATGTTGAATATTTAATACATTAACAGAAAAGAATGTACAACCTAGCTATAGCTATTGTCACTTACTGCATTTATTTATTTTTAGATATTTATATTTATATAAGAGATAGCACTTTAAATAGGAAAGGAATCACAGACATTCAATGACCATGCTCTTTAAAAATACAAAGTAGAGCCAAGTCAATTAGTATCACAAACCTAAAATCAAAAAAGCTCTGTGGCTTTCAAGAGTCCATACAGTAAATTAACAAAAACAATAACATACTACGCACAACATACTTTCTTAGGATATCAAACATGTCATTCTAAAAATTATAATAAGACAACTTTTAAAAGCATCTCATCAGAGGGCAAATTGAAAAAAATAACAGGGTTAGAGTTGATCATCAGGCAGGTTTTGTTTCTTACAAAGTGCAAGTTCATAAGTTATAGACATAGAAGTATATTTTTCAAGTTCACAAAATGTCTGAAAATCATCCAAGTCATGAAAATCATAAAAATTTCATTTCTACTCTTATAATAGTGAATTATTCTATATATAACTTAAATTAGCATTCAGTGTATTTTAGACAGACATTGTAGAAATCATAAAGATAAGGAAAAATGCTCTCCATTTTCAAATTTCAATTTTATATTCTTATATGTCTCCAACAGCTCTTTATGAAATATAATTTACCAAAATCCTTTTGGTGGTAAGCAATAAATTTTATTTAATTTACATTTACTTAAATTCAATACCGATGCAAAAAAAATTGTAAGAGCTAAGCAAATGATCTATACATAAATGTCTATAATAAACCTGGCTCAACTTCCCCTCACAACAAACATATAAGGTTTTTGTAAAGAAAACAACAGAGTCAAAAAAATGAAAGTGCTAACTTTATCTCTGATGTCCCTTCCTAATTTTTCCCTACCATCAGACAAGAGAAATTTTATTAATGACTGGTTGTAATGTATGTACTGAAAATAATATAAATAAAATACCCACTTATGAGAGTGAATGATACTGAAAAGTTAATGTAAAATATAATGGTCAACTACTAAGAAATTATCCTGCTTCTGGCATTTAAAAACCCTTTTTAATTACAGAAAGTATGCTGGGCCAAAATTCTCCATTTTGCTTTTGTGCAATATCTCCCCCTTCAAAAAGTCATTTATAAACAATTAAATTCATCTACTGTTTAGATAGAGTTGGGGAGAAAGGAAAACATTAAGTAATTTACCCTAAGTTCAAGAGAAAGTAAGAGGAAGAGTTGTGTGATTTTTTAAACTAAATATAAAATGTATTTGGTACCTGGTAAAAATGTTGTTATAACCTTTGACATTTCCTCCACAATTTCCTGACGGATTCTGAGGTCATCATCTGTTATTCCTTGTTCTTTTGCTAATTCAGTAACTGCAACACTTAATGCTGCCAAGTGGGCAAGAGAAGGAGGTGGCAGAGAACGAAGTTCACTTTCTTCCTGTTTTTCCTGTTAATGGAACATTTAACAACAACGTGAAAAGCAAAAAGATTTCTATTTTAATGCCTTATATTTAGCGGGGGAAAAACAAATATATTCAACTTCTATGTGCTAGACTTAAGGACCATAGGATACAGAAGTGAACAAAAGAGACAAAGATCCCTGCCTTTGTGAAGCCGATTTGGAAGAATGAGAGGTACTGTGAAGGAGGTTGCTATTAAACAACAAAAAATAAAACTGGTTCTAGTTTACCATCTGCATAAATTTTTAAATGCTGCATCAAAGCCAACATACCGTAACATTTAGCTGTTAATTCTGTTGGAGCAAAGAGGGACTGACTATCTGAGACGCAGGAGAAGGTCTTGAATTGTCTATCATCAGCATATACAGTATCAGATTAAACGGCCATAGGAAAATACCTAGACCAGGGGTGTCCAACCCATTGCCCAGGATGGCTATGAATGCAGCCCAACAACAAAATCGTAAATTTACTTAAAACATCACTTAGTTTTATTACTAAGTTTTATACCTTAGATATGTATATTTTATATATTAGTGATCACAAACTTGGGACCTGCTCAACAATTTTAAGATTATCAAAAGGGCCACTGCATAATTAGGGTTATTGTGTGGACTTTTTTGCTTATCTGTGGTGGCAGATATCACAAAAATTATGCATGGACCTTTTTTATGCTCATCAGCTTTCATTAGTGTTTGTGTATTAAGGTGCCGCCCAGGACAATTCTTCTTCCGGTGTGGCCCACACACCAAAAGGTTGGACACCCCTGTCCTAGATACTATTATTACTTTAATACACTATTACAACTGATTTCTCTCTATTTATCCAACACTAGGCAAAATGTTAAAAAAAAAACCAAGAACCTCTATTCAGCTAAAAGCCTGAAAGACATTTAAAACCAAAGAGCTAAAGAAGAACTATATTTACCTATATACAATGACTTCTTAAAATTAATTTACTATTATAGTTTAAAAAAATACATACTAACTGCAAAAACAACGTAAAATATAAGAAAATACAAAGAAAATCTCCCACAAGCTCATGTTCTACTATTTCCCCTATTTTTTAACATACCTGAGATCATATCATTTCTTTATTTATTATTATAACAAAGGCATTTTATATTACCCCATTTCACTGAAGAAACAATCTTTTATTTTGATATATGGAGCTCCCAACAGACCTAATAACCAAAAGTAATTTGTTCTCTCCCTACTGCCCCCAATATAGTGAAACAAATACTTTGATCTATTCCTAATTTTATTCATTGTTACCATATTCAGTCTTAACATAAGTAAAGTTTACCAAAGACACAGATTAACCAAACATAGGAAATAAGACAATTTCATTTTGTAAGTTTCTGCAATCTTAATTATAATCTAAGTTTTAGATAGGCATCTAAATTTGCAGACCTAGTGGGCTGGGATGGGAGTAAAAGGCCAAAAACTGTACTTGAACAACAATTAAAATTAAAAATTAAAAATTAAAAAAATTAAAAATTAAAAAAATAAATAAATTTGCAGAACTGGCCCTGGCTGGTGTACCTCAATAGATTGAGAGCAGGCCTACGAACCAAAGGATTGCTTGTTCGATTCCCAGTCAGGGCACATGCCTGGGTTGCAGGCTAGGTCCCCAGTAGGGGGCATGCAAGAGGCAACCACACATTGATATTTCTCTCCCTCTTTCTCCCTCCTTCCCTCTCCAAAAATTAAATAAATAAAATCTTTTTAAAATTTTTGCAGAACTGTTTCCTTTTTTCAGGATTCATTCAAGGTGTTAATAGCAACATATTAATAAAAAAGGATACAAAATTAACATATAACAAAATCATCTTTATATATAGAGAAAATACTTTGAATTAGTGTTAGATTTGTCATAGTAATAACAAGATAAAAGACAATCAATGAACAAACTCCTATACCTATGCTATTAATAAGTCTATTCTACTTTGTTTAGAATACTGCTCCATCAAACATTCTCAGTGATATACTCTTAACATTGATTAATCTCATATCCTCCTGATATCCTCATATATCCTGTCATAAATACAATCAATAAAGTCCTTGCCCTTATGTAACCTACATTCTAGTTAGAGGAAACAGACAAGAGATAAATAAATGCATAAATACTATCATGTCAGATAGTACTATAAAGGAAAAAAACAGGTTAAGAGGCTACACACTAGTAGGAAAGGGTTTTTTTGTTTTTTGTTTTTTTAAGAACAGAGTGGAAAAAGAAGGTCACACTCAACAGATAATGTTTAAGTAGAGAGCTGAAAGAAGCGAAAAGGACAATTTCTGGGGGAAGAGCATTTCAGAGAACAGTAAATGCAAAGACGTGGAAGCAAGAGCGTGCCTAATGTTATTTGAAGAGATCAATGTGTCTGGAGCTGAGTAACAAAGGGATGACTGAACAAGAGGATGAGTCTGAACAGTAAACCAGAAGCTAAATATTGTATCCCTTAAGAAACTTGGTAAAAAGGCTTGTAATTTTATTCTAAGTTGGGAAGTCACTGAAGGGCTATGAGCAGGAAGTATCATGAGGTGACATTTTGAAAGAACAACTCTAGTTTCTGAATAAAGAACAGATTGTGGGGACAAGAAGAGGTGTAAATTGGAAATAGTCCAGGAGAGAGATGGCAGTAATTTAGACTAAAGCAAAAAGTATAGGGGTATATGGAAAATGATAAATTTGGAATACATAATCTTTTGAAGGCCAATTATATAAAATTTGTTAATGGTTTGAATACAGGGTATAAAAGAAAGCAATAAATCAAAGACAACTCAAAAGAACTTGCCCTAAGCAACTGGGTAAATGGTGGTACCTTCTACTGAGATGAGGTAAATTCTGCAAAGAATTAGTTTAGTCTAGGCAAACTTGCCCAAGAGGCAAGAGCCTCCTAACTAGCCTTCCATTTCTGGTCTTTGGACCTTCGTCCCATTTCCCATACCTCTACCAGTTACTCTCCTAATTAAAAACTTTCAATAAATCCTCAACAAGATACTAGCAAACCAAATTCAAAAGAATATTAAAAGGATTATACACCATGAACAAGTATAATTTCTTTCTGGATCCCAAGAATGATTCAACATACGATATCCAATCAGTGTAACACAACACCTTATTACAATGAAAAGGAGAAAAAATGGCATGATCATCTGAGGCCAGATGCTTCTTGTTGGAGAGATTTTAGGAAACTCTGAAACATGAACCAAGACAGGCCATTTTCATGGAAAAGCCATTGGAAAGAGCTTATGTGGACTCACAAGTTGGGTCAGGCAGGTTATCAGGGACTCATGGGGGATGGAAAGAGGAGTGTGAACCATACTGATGGAGATATCAGATATGGCACCCACCTGCCACCTCTGGGTGTGCAGGGGATGGGGGACAGGAGGCTCAGAAAAGGAATAATGGCCTCTGCCAGCACTTTTGCCTGGCAGAAAGCTGCCCCTCCAGCTCTTGCCCTGATACCAGATAATTCAGTTCTTCCTGGTATGTCCCTGGTGCCTTTGGAGCTGCTGCCCCAGCACTGGAGCTCAGAGAAAGTGAGCCTGAGTAAGTCTAAGCATAGGTCCTTTAAGAGACTGCCTGGGTTCCAGAAGCCCTCAGTCTCACTCAGCTATAACCTCCACTGGTTTTTACGGCCAGAGATTATGAGGTCTTCTCTTCCTGGCACTGGAACCCTGAGCCCAGAGGCCTGGTGTGGGCTGAAATCCCCAGGTCTTCAATCCCTCCCAACGTCATCTGCCACTTGAGGGTGCAGAACCAGCCCATTCCAAGACTCCACCCCTCCTACCAGTCTTGATGTGATTTCTTTTTTCCCCAGTTTTAGGACCTCATTCAGGCAGGTCTGAATGATTGTTCTGTAGTTTAGTTGTAATTTTGATGTGGTTGTGGAAGGAAGCCGGGACCCCATTTACCTATGCTGCCATCTTGACTGGAAATAGTTTAACTTTCTAAAAACTACAAAAATGTTTTCAAAAGTGAATGTACTACCATGTAATCCAATAATTCCACTTCTGGATATTTATCTGAAGACAATGATTAGTGGAACCTCCTCAAAGTTATAAACTTCTGATCAACAAAACACACTGTTTAAGAATGACAATATTAGCCAAACCAAGAGAAATATTTGCAAATCCCATATAAGAAAATAAAAAACAGGACTTCCAGCCAAGATGGAGGTGTAGGTAGACACACTGTACCTCCCTGCATTATACCACAACCAAAATTAAGGACGACAAAAATTTAGAAACAAAAAAACAACCAAGTCTGACAGAAAATGGAACTGTAAGGAAGTCCAACAACCATTCATCCAGACCAATACACCAGGCAAAAATGGGAGCGAGACAGACCGCACAACCCAGGGCTCCAGCACCGGAAAATAAAGCCTAAAAGCACCAACTGAAAACATTTGTGGGGGTTGAGGTGCCGGGAGAGACTCCCATCCTCACAGGAGAGTTCGTTGGAGAGACCTACAGGGTCCTAGAACATACAGAAGCCCACCCACCCGGGAATCAGCAACAGAATGGCCCAGTTTACTTGTGGGAAGTGGCGGAAGGGGTGGAAATATGAGGGAGCAGTGCAAGCGTCATTGTTCCCTCTCGGACCCCGCCCCCACATACAACATCACAACCTAGAGACTGGGTTGCCCCGCCCTGGTGAACACCTAAGGCTCCGCCCCTCACTACATAACAGGCATGACCAGACCCCCTCCCAAAAAATGGCTCAAACAGAAGAACAGATCAAGCCCCAGAGCCAATACAACTAAGCCACAAAGAGATAGCCAACCTATCAGATGCATAGTTCAAAGCACTGGTGATGAGGATGCTCACAGAATTGGTTGATTTTGGTCACAAATTAGATGAAAAAATGAAGGCTACAATAAGTGAAATGAAGGAAAATGCACAGGGAACCAATAGTGATAGGAAGAAAACTGGGATTCAAATCAATGGAGTGGACCAGAAGGAAGAAAGAAACAACCAAACAGAAAAGAAGGAAGAAACAAGAATTCAAAAAAATGAGGAGAGGCTTAGGAACCTCCAGGACATCTTTAAACATCCCAACATCCGAATTATAGGGGTACCAGCAGAGGAAGAGGAAGAGCAACCAGTGGAAAACTTATTTGAACAAATAATAAAGGAGAATTTCCCCAATCTGGCAAAGGAAATAGACTTCCAGGAAGTCCAGGAAGCTCAGAGAGTCCCAAAGAAGGTGGACCCAAGGAGGAACATACCAAGGCACATCATCATTACATTAGCCACGATTAAAATGAAGGAGAGAATCCTAGAAGCAGCAAGAGAAAAGAAGACAGTTACCTACAGAGGAGTTCCCATCAGTCTGTCAGCGGATTTCTCAAAAGAGCCTTCTAGGCAAGAAGGGGCTGAAAAGAAGTATTCCAAGTTATGAAAGTCAAGGACCTACATCCAAGATTACTCTATCCAGCAAAGGTTTCATTTAGAATGGAAGGGCAGGTAAAGTGCTTCTCAGATAAGGTCAAGTTCAAGGAGTTCATCATCACCAAACCCTTATTATATGAAATGTTAAAGGGACTTACCTAAGAAAAAGATAAAAAACAGTAAAATGACAACAAACTCACAATTATTAACAACCACACCTAAAATAAAAACAAAAGCCAATAAGCAAACAAGCAGAACAGGAACAGAAACACAGACATGGAGATCACATGGAGGGTTAGCAACAGGGGAGTGGGAGGAGAAGAGAGGGGGAAAAGGTACAGAGAATAAGTAGCATAGATGGTGGGTAGAAAATAGACAGGGGAAGGGCAAGAATAGTGTGGGAAATGTGGAAGCTAAAGAACTCATAATTATGATACATGGACATGAACTAAAGGAGGGGAATGTGGGTGGAAAGGGGTATGCAGGGTGGAGGGGAATGAAGGGGGGGAAATGGGACAACTGTAATAGCATAATCAATAAAATATATTTTTAAAAAATAAAAAAAAGAAAAGAAAACGAAAACACCTAGCTGATGTGGCTCAGTGGATTGAGCACTGCCAGCCTGTGAACGAAAGGGTTGCCAGTTTGATTCCCAGTGTAAGGCACATCCATGCGTTGCAGGCCAGGTTCCCAGTGCGGGGCACGTGAAAGGCAAACGCATTGATGTTTCTCTCCCTCTCTTTCTCCCTCCTTTCCCCTCTCTAATAATAAATAAATAAAATCTTAAAAAGAAAATGAAACACTAACTCAAAAAGATATCTTACCCCCTTATTCACTGCAGTATTATTTACAACAGCCAAGACATGAAAACAACCTAAGTGTCCATCAATGGATGAATGGATAAAGACAATTTGATATTTATATACAATCATGAGCCACTTAACAACAGAGATATGTTCTGACAAATGCCTTGGTAGGTGATTTCATTGTTGTATGAACATTATAGAGGTATTTACGTAAACCTAGCCCACTACACACTTAGGCTATATGGTATAGCCTATTGTTCCTAGACTACAAGTTGGTATAGAATATTTGTAAAAAACAAAATGAGACTAAATTAGGCACAAGAAAAAAACAATACAATCAAGAGGCACAGTAGCCCTGGCCAGTGTGGTTCAGTTGGTTGGAGCATTGTCCATAAACTTTCAAAGGTGGCTGATTCGATATGCAGTCAGGGCACATACCTAGGTTGCAGGTTCAGCCCCAGACAGGGCATGTGCAAGAGGCAACCAACTGGTGCTTCTCTCTCTCATCAATGTTTCTCTCCCTTTCCCTCTCTCTAAAATCAGCAAGCATGTTCTCATGTGAGGATTAAAAAAGCAGCACAGTAAATGCAAAATATATGAGGCTGTTGCTGGCATGACACGGCATACTGTTTTACAGCAGGCTTTTTTAATAAATAGAAAGAGTCCACTTTAAAATAAAAATTGTACATTGATATTTCTCTCCCTCTCTTTCTCCTTCCCCTCTCTCTAAAAAATAAATATTTAAAAAATAAATAAAAATAAAAAATAATCAATAGTTTAATAAATACATAGAAAAAATAAGTCTTTTATCATCATTACCAAGTATTATGTACTGTATATAATTACATGTGCTATATTTTTATATGACTTCTAGTGCAGGTTTCTTTATACCAGCCATCACCACAAACATGAAAGTAATGTGTTTCATTATCACATTGTTATGCAACCCATGACTGTACAGTGGATTATTCAGTCATAAAAAAAGGAAATCCTGCCATTTGCAACAACACAGACAGACTGAGGGTTTTATGCTAAGTGAAATAGGTCAGACAGAGATAAATACCAAATGATCCCCCACTTATATGTGGAATCTAAAACAAACAAACAAAACTGAACTCACAGATACAGAAAACTAACTGGTGATTGCCAGAAGTAGGGAACTGAGTGAAGATGCAGGAAGAAATGGTAAAATTAATCAAAAGATACAAAGAAACTTTCAGTTACAAAATAAGTCCTGGGCATACAATGTATAGCATGGTGACTATTCTTAGTAATATTGTATTATATGAATACATTTGAAAGTTGCTAACAGTAAATCTTACAAGTTCTCTTCTAATGAAAAAACACTTGTAACTATGTATGGTGCTGGATGTTAACCAGACTTATTGTGGTGATTGTTTCACAAAATATACACATATTGAATCATTATGTTGTACACCTGAAACTAATATAATGTTTATGTCTATTATACTTCAATTTAAAAATAACATTGAAATAAACCTTAAGTTTATAAAGTGGATATATTACTTTACATCTCCACCAGTACTGCTGAGGCTTGGCATTCCTTCACATCCTTGGTATAGCCAGTCTTTTTAATTTTACCTGTTCTAAGTGTAGTGATTTCTCTATTAACAAATAATGTTAAGCATCTTTTTATGTGGTTGACATATCTACGTCTTCTTTAATAAAGTACCACCTCAAATTTTTTGCCCATATTTTTTTAATCCTCACCCTTATTGGAGGACATGCTTATTGATTTTGAGAGAGAGAAAGGGAGAAAAACACTGATGATTCTCTCGCACATCAATGTCATATCTGAGAAATTTTGCCTAATTCAGGTCATAAAAGATTTTCTCCTGTTTTCTTCTTTTGGTTTTACATTTAGGTCTGTGATTCATTTTTAGTTTTCTTCTTTTTATATAGTACAAAGTATGGAACAAAGTTCTTTCTTTGCGTATGTAATCAGTATCTTCGTATATCTAATAAATATCTAATTAGTCTAGAACCATAAGTTTAAAAAGATTATTCTTTTTTCACTGAATTGCTTTTGAATCAGTTGTTCATACATGAACCTACTTCTAGACTCATTATTCTGCTCCATCGATCTATTTGTCTACTTGATGCCAATTACCACACTGTCTTGATTACTATAGCTTTGTAAGACTGGAAATCAGGTGGTATTAGTCCTCCAACTTTGCTTTTTTCGAAGTTGTTTTGGATATTTTGGGGCCTTTGCATTTCCATATTAGTTTTAGAATCATTTTTTTTAAGTCAGGATTTTGGTTGGGACTGTGTTGAACCTACAGATCAGTTTGGAAACAAGTTACTTGTATGCAAGTTTTACATATTTTTGTGTACAAACTTTTGTGTACAAAACTTGTACACAAGTTTTACATATTTTTGAGGTTACTATAAACAACATTTAACTTCAATTTATAAATGAAAGTTATAAATTATAATAGGATACAATTAATTTTTGCATATTGATCTTGTATTCTGCAACCTTGCTAAATTCCCTCATTAGTTCTAATACCTTCTAGATTTCCCTGAATATTCTACATCAACAATCATACTGTCTACCAATATATTTTACTGCCCTTTTACAATCTGGATGGCTTTTATTTCTTTTTCTTGCCCGATTGCACTGGCTAGAACAGTTAATACAATGTTGAGTACAAGTGCTATGGATAGACCTATCTTTTTTTCCCAATGTTTTTATGGTAAAATAATATACATAACCTAAAATTTACCATCCTAACCATTTTTACATGTACTGTTCAGTGGCATTAAGTGCATTCATATCGTTCTGTCACCATCATCCATCCACAGAATTCTTTCCATCTTGCAAAACTGACACTATAACCATTAACGGTAACTCCCATTCTTCCATTCCTCCAGGCTGTGGCAACCACCATCCCACTTTCTTGCTCTGTAATTTGGACTACTCTAATTTACGTAAGTAGAATCACACTGCATTTGCTTTTTTTTAATGACTGGCTTATTTTGCTTAACATAATGTCCTCAAGTTCATCTATGTTGTAGCATATCAGAATTTCCTTCCTTTTTAAAGCTTGTTTAATATTCTTGTATGTATACACAAAACTTTGTTTATCCATTCATCTGTCGATGAAGAGTTGAATAACTTCCATGTTTTAGCTATTGTGAATAATGCTATGATGAGGCTCAATGTACAAATTATCTAATTCAAAACCTACTTTCAATTCTTTTGAGGACATATTCAGAAGTAAAACTGCTGGATCATATGGTAATTTCATTTTTAATTTTTTGAGGAACCTCAACACTGTTTGCCAGAGCAGCTGTCCCATTTTCATACCTTTTTTCCTCATCTTAGGAAGAGAGCCGAACATTCAGTCTTTCACCATTAAGTCTGATATCAGTTTTAAGTTCTTAGATGTTCTTTACCATGTTGAGAAGTTCCCTTCTATTCCTAGTTTCCAGACATTTTTTTATCAGGATTTTTACAAATACTGTTTCAACATCTTCTGAGATGATTATATTGTGTTCTTTTTTTTTTCTTTGTTAATATCATGACTTACATTGCCTGGTTATTTACGTTAAACCAACATTACATTCCTGGAATAAAGTCCTACTTGACCATAATGTATTTCTTTCTTAAATATTCTGTTGGACTCAGTTTGCTAAAATGGTTAGAAGTTTTGCCTTTAGGTTTATGAGGAGTATTAGTCTAAAATTTTCTTTTATTGTAATGTCTTTTTCTGATTTTGGCATCAGAGTAATGTGAGCTTTATAGACTAAGTTCAATGTTCTGAAAGAGTTTGTAAAGAACTGGTACATATATATCAATTATCCCAGAGCTCAATGATGCTATTCTTTCTTTGCAAAGTTTTTTTCCCCTTTGTTTCATTTTAGATAGTTTCCGTTGCTGTATCTTCCAAGTTCACTAACCTTTTCTTTTACAATGTTTAATCTGCCATTAGTCCTACCGAGTATGTTTTTCATCCTAGACACTGTTTTCATTTCTGTAAGTTCGAGTCAATCCTTTTTATATCTTCCAGATCTCTATCTGATTTTTTGAACATCAGGAATATAGTTAACTGCCTTAATGTCCTTCTCTGCTAATTTTATGGTATAAGTTCAAAGTCAGAATTAATTAACTAATTTTTCTCCTTATCATGCTTTGTACTTTCCTGCTCCCTTGTATGCCTGAGAATCTTTGACTGAATGCCAAACAATGTAAACTTTGGGGGGAGAGGGACAAATATTTTGTATTTCTATGAATATTCTCAAGCTTTGCTCTGTAATGACATTAAATACTTCTAAACAGTTTATCCTTTTGGGTGCTGCCTTCAAAGTAGTTTAGCGGGACCAGACCATGTTCAGTTTAGGGTTAAACAAATTCCCTACTTCTGAAACAAGAACCTTCTAAGTATTCTACCCAATGCCCCATGAAATATGAGGTTTTCCAGTCTGAATAGTGGGAAAATACTATTCCCAGTCCTGTGTGAGCACAAACTACTATTTTAAATCTCTCAGATGGTTCTTTCCATGGCTTCAGGAAGCATTCTACATACATGCACCAATCGGTCTTGTGCTGAATAGTCTTGAGGGGACTTCCATAGATCTCTGGATTTCTGTGTATAGCTTCCTCTTTTTTGTTACTCTATCATGCAAACTCTAGTCACTGTGAACTCAAGTCCCTCTTCTCAACTCTGGAAGTCCACAGGGTTTTCTGCCCTGTAGTGCATTCTGGGAACTCTTTCAAACTGGATTATCATTGGGCCCATCTCATTTGTTTTCAATTCACTGCCTGTCCTTCATTGCTTAAAAAACACCATTATCTATTTCTGCCTTATATCATTGTTGTTACTATTTCAAGGAGGTAAACCAGTCTCTGTTACGTAACTTCATCAAAAGTAGAAGTCCAGTATGGCTGCTTTTAAGGTTTGTCTATTTGTTTTTTGTAATGTTCTAAAATACTTTATATTATGAGGTCTGTCCAGAAAAAGTCAAACTATATTATGAGGTCTGTCCAGAAAAAGTCAAACTATTGTTAATATAATGAGAACAGTTTGTGCAACATCGATGCAACCTGGGAGCCAAGGAGAGTGAACTGGAATGTGCATGTGTAAAAAATGATGACTTCACTGTACTAGGTGTTGAAGGTGGTAGACACTGTTGAGTGAGCATGTGTACCGTGTGGCCATTCCATTCAAAATGACTGAGCAAGTAGAGTAACGAATCTGCATCAAACTTTGCATTAAGCTTGATCACTCCTCTATGGAAACTACTCAGATGATTCAGAAGGCCACAGCAATGGGCAGCTGGTAAAGGCCACAGCTGGTAATTGCAGCTTCACATGACGTGTCTACTCATGCATCAGTCTTGGGCAGAGTTTTTTGGTGAAATATGAAATCACCCAGGTAAATCAGCCTCCACTACAGCTTAGATTTGGCAACCTGCAACTTCTGGCTTTTCCCACAACTAAAAGCACCTTTGAAAGGGAAGAGATTTCAAACCATCTATGAGATTCAAGAAAATACAAAAGGGCAGCCCTGGTGATTGGGAGAACCATGTGAGGGTCCAAGGTGCCCAGTTTGGAGGGGACTGAGGAGTCATTGTCCTATGTACAACGTTTCTTGTATCTGCTTCAATAAATGTCTCTATTTTTCATGTTACATGGCTAGACACATTCTGGACAGACTTCATATATGTAACATGCATGGGCTTTAAGTTTCTTGGCTTAGAATTTCCTGAGCTTCCTGAAATAATTAGGATTTTTCAACATTTCTTCAAATCTCTCAGAGATACTCAGAGATAACCACCATTTTGTCCCTCTTCTATTAAGTTTTCTGAAGTTCAAATTAAACCAAATTGTAAGCTGGTAAAATTTAAGTGATTTCTTTTCCTTCTAAATTACTGGTTTTCTTCAACGAATTCATTTCTTTCTAAGAAAAATATAGTGAGCACCTACTATGTGTCAAATACTGTCCTAAGCAACACAGAAACAAAAATATATAAGAAACTAAATTTGCCGTGAAGTCTAAACAAGGACAGAAGACATTTACATTAATAGTACACTGTGTAAGGTTTTCTGGTCAAGTGCTATGGGAGCAGAGAAGGAATACTTAACCCAGACTTATTGGGAAGGTCAGGTAAAAAAGTATTTCTCAGAGAGGATATACAAATGCAGACTTAAAGAGATTATATATTATAACTTTAAAAAGAAAAAATTAAATAGCTAGAATACTAATAAATTTAAAAAAGAAAAAAATACCCTGCTCATATCTATGTCAATGAAATGCTATAATAAAAATAACTAAAGAGCCCTGGCTGGTGTGGCTCAGTGGATTGAGTGCCGGACTCTGAGCAGAGGGCTGCTGGTTCAATTCCTGGTTGGGGCGCGTGCCTGGGTTGCAGGCCGGGTTCCCCAGGTGGGGAGCGCGAGAGGCAGCCACACATTGATGTTTCTCTCTGTCTTTCTCTTTCTCCCTCCCTTCCCCTCTGTCTGAAAATGGATAAATAAAATCTTTAAAAAATAAAAAAATAAATAACTAAAGAACTAAGAATTCTTAAAGTCTAAACTTATCTAATATACTCTTTAGAATCCAATGTAAAATAAGAAAGGCAGTCTTATTCCAATGCTGCCCCAAAAACTGGTTTTGAATTTCAGTATATAAAAAACAGAATCCACCCTCAACTAGGTGATAAAAAGAATGAATTGCAAATATGGGAGATAATTCCAAAAGCCAAGTTCCAAAATCACTCTAATCACAATCTCATGGGAATGGATAACCTCTGGAGAATATTACTCTGAAAGAAACAATTCTGACACATGGAAAGTATCAGTCATAATATTTTAGTCATACTTCACATACGAGTATATTCTTTAAATAATCAAAATCTTAATAATTCCAAAGTGCCTCTTAGTGCCAGATACCTTTCTGGGTCTGGACTTCTCAACTTCATCTCACACAATTTTCCTCCCAGCTTTCTTTGCTCCACTCATACTAGAACTAGACTCTTTCGGTTCCTCATGCACCACGTCCTTTCCTGACTTAGAGATCTTTATTTATGCTGCTTTTTTGTGTAAAATGCTCTCAGCTTACCCCTTTACACCACTTACCCTTTTGCCTTTTAAACTCTTACTTCAAGGTTCAACTCAAATGTTCACTTTCTCAGAGTAACTGTCCCTGTTCTAGACTAAGAAAAATATTTTTGTATACTTCTTTAGCACCGCATTTCCCCCTTTAACAAAATTTCTGATACTTAAATTTAGTCAATGGATGCCCTCACCAATACTTTACAAACTCTGAGGGCAGGAACCATGACTATCTTCTTCACCACTGCCTAGATCTAAACACATAAAAACTCAAGAAATCTTATCAGTTGGTGTAACTACAATTGACAGCTTTACATATAGAAATCAAGATACTTTAGGATGAGAAAACTGTTCTCTAAAAAAGCTCCCCTCCTGACTACCTAAAATAAGGAGGGTAAGGACAACCTTCAACCCTGTCACTTCATTTACTAATATACAACTGAGTAAATATCGCATTTTTTACTATCATAGATAAAAATATTCAATACAGTTTTACCATTCAAAAATAAAATGTTTTGTAATAAAAACTTACCAAAATGTTTTTCTTATGTCGTTTTTCCTTTATATGTTTATGAGCTCCCTGGATATTTTCAATGTGAATTAAGCAAAGTTTGCATAGATACCGACAATTGGTATATTCTGGTGAGCGCTGAAAAGTTAAGAAAACAGAGCAGTAAATTTTTTTACTATCTATTTTTTACTATGTACTGTTTATTATATTATGTAAATACAAGAGAAAAAATAAGCATCAAAGGAATAAGTTTTTACTAAACAAATCAGTACTTATATACCCAAGAGAAAGTTAGTTGTCCTTTTCAAAACAGTTATCATAGAATATCATATACTAATTTCAAACAGTATCATGAAAATGCTGAATATTTTATACTTATCTAATATACTCTTTAGAATCCAATGTAAAATAAGAAAGGCAGTCTTATTCCAATGCTGCCCCAAAAATTGGCTTTGAATTTCAGTATATAAAACACAGAATCCATCCTCAACTAGGTGATAAAAAGAATGAATTGCAAATATGGGAGATAATTCCAAAAGCCAAGTTCCAAAATCACTCCAATCACAATCTCATGGGAATGGATAACCTCTGGAGAATATTACTCTGAAAGAAACAATTCTGACACATGAAAAGTATCAGTCATAATACTTTAGTCATACTTCACATGCGAGTATATTCTTTAAATAATAAAAATCTTAATAATTCCAAAGTGCCTCTTAGTGCCAGATACCTTCCTGGGTGCTTCACATACAATGAGACTTTTTTTTAAACTCTTAACAGAGGATATGTTTATTGATTTTAGAAAGAGGGAGGGAGAAACATCGATGTGAGAGAGAAATATCTACCAGTTGCCTCCTCTACACTCCCTGGCAAGGAATTGAATCCACAACCTACGTATGTGCCTGACTGGGGATCAAACCCACAAACTTTTGGTGTAACAGATGACACTCCAACCAACTGAGCCACCCAGCCAGGGATACAATGCAACATTCTAATTCCCCTAATAATCCAATTAGATGGGCATTATCTTCATTTGTAATTGTAAAATCAAAAGTTCAAAGAGCTTGCACTTTCATGAAGATATAACATTAAGTGGGACATGCCGAATTTAAATTCATATATGACTGAATCCAAAGCCAATTCTCTACACATAAGATTATACAATAAAGATACAAAATATTAAATACTTGAATTTTAAAACACTGTTTCTAGTACCTTACACTGGAATTGCATCAACACTTAATTTTTATTTCAGATATTTCAGATTCATCTTCAAAAGGCATCAACTCCTGACAAAAAGATTCTCTCACTTCAGAATATTACACACAAGGTCCATCCGGAAAAAGTTCAACCATTGTTAATATAATGAGAATGGTTTGTGCAACATCAATGTAACCTGGCAGCCAAGGAGAGTGGACTGGAATGTGCATGTGAACAATGACAACCTCACTGTACTAGCTGGTGGGGGCTATGTCACTGAGTGAGTGTGTGTACTGAGTGGCTGTCCCATTCAAAATGACTGAGTAGAGCAATGAATCTGCATCAAATTTTGCGTTAAGCAGAAACTATGATAAGGCCCTGAAGTAAGAATCTGCCTAATGTTTGAGAAATTGCAAAAAGGCTAGTATGACAAGGTATAACGGGAGGCCAGATCACAAGGCCCCTTGTAAGGAACCTGGCTTTTAAGTAAGAGTAAGAGGAAGGCATTCAAGGTTTTTGAATAGAGAATTGTACGATCTAAATAATACTTTAACAGAATCATTTGACTTCTATATTAAGAATACAGACTTCTGGCCAAGATGGAGGCATAGGTGGACACACTTTGAATCCTTCCACAACCAAAATTAAGGACAACAAAGATTTAGAAACAAGAAAACAAGCAGAACTGATAGAAAAATTGAACTCTATGGAAGTCCAACGACCATTCATCCAGACCAGTAAGAGGGGCGGAGCCCAGGCAGGAAAAAGTGGAGGTTGGAGGACCCAGGCATTGCAGGCAGTAGTAGCTGGCAGATCCCAGGCACACAGGCAGCAGCTAGTAGACCCTGGGCATGGGGTGGCAACGGGCAGACCCAGTAAGGCCACACAAAAAAAGCTGGCTGACCAGGTGGTCCCACATTCGCACGCAGATAATCCAGGTGAAGGGGAAGCAGCAGAAGGGACTGGAATCCAAGGGAGAGCAGAGCAAGCGCCATTGTTCTCTCTCGGACCCCACCCCTACATACACAGTGTCACTACCCAGCAACTGGGCTGCTCCACCCTGGGGAACACCTAAGGCTCCGCCCCTTATTATGTAACAGCCACAACCAACCAAAAGGAAAAAAAAACAATCCAAAAATGGCTCAAACAAGAGAAAAGATCAAAGCCCCAGAGCCAATTCATCTAAGTGACCAAGAGACAGCCAACCTATCAGATGCACAGTTCAAAGCACTGGTGATCAGAATGCTCACAGAATTGGTTGATTTTGGTCACAAATTAGATGCACAAATGAAGGCTACAATAAGTGAAATGAAGGAAAACACACAGGGAACCAATAGTGATGGGAGGAAAACTGGGACCCTAATCAATGGAGTGGACCAGAAAGAACAAAGAAACAACCAAACAGAAAAGAAGAAACAAGAATTCAAAAAATTGAGGAGAGGCTTAGGAACCTCCAGGACATCTTTAAATGTCCCAACATCCGAATTATAGGGGTACCAGAAGGGGAAGAAGAGGAGCAACAAGTGGAAAACTTATTTGAATAATAAAGGAGAAGTTCCCCAATCTGGCAAAGGAAGTAGACTTCCAGGAAGTCCAGGAAGCTCAGAGAGTCCCAAAGAAGTTGGACCCAAGGAGGAACACACCAAGGCACATCATAATTACAATAGCCAAGATTAAAATGAAGGAGAGAATTCTAGAAGCAGCAAGGGGTAAGGGGATAGTCACCTACAAAGGAGTTCCCATCAGACTGTCAGCTGATTTCTCAAAAGAGACCTTACAGGCAAGACAGGGCTGGAAAGAGGTATTCCAAGTCATGAAAGGCAAGGACCTACATCCAAGATTGCTCTATCCAGCAAAGCTGTCATTTAGAATGGAAGGGAAGATAAAGTGCTTCTCAGATATGGTCAAGTTAAAGGAGTTCATCATCACCAAGCCCTTATTATATGAAATGTTAAAGGGACTTATCTAAGAAAAAGAAGGTTAAAAAATATGACAGTAAAAAGACAGCAAACTCACAGATATTAACAACCACACCTAAAACAAAAGCTAACTAAGCAAACAAGTAGAACAGGAACAGAAACACAGAAATGGAGATCACATGGAGGGTTAGCAACAGGGGAGTGGGAGGAGGAGAGAGGGGGAAAAGGTACAGAGAATAAGTAGCATAGACAGTAGGCAGAAAATGGACAGGGGAAAGGCAAGAATAGTGTGGGAAATGTAGAAGCTAAAGAACTTATGACACATGGACATGAACTAGAGAGGGGGAATGTGGGTGGGAGGGGGTGTGCAGGGTGGAGGGGAATGATGGGGGAAAATGGGACAACTGTAATAGAATAATCAATAAAATATATTTTAAAAAAGAATATAAGCAGAAAGAACTAATTTACCATTATGAGCACACAGCAATAATTCAGAAGATGATGGTATCAGCATGATTCATGGATTAAGAGGATAAAAATGGAAGGAAGGGTTGAATTCAAGAGTTGAAAGCATAAACACAGAGTACCTAAACCCATGAATACTGACAAAGTCACTAAGGGACTCATGTGTCACTCACCATATGAATTATAAGATGTACAAACAAGAACATGACTAGATTCCTTTAGTAAGAAAAGTTTAGTAGAAACTGAACGGTGCGTCAGTAGGCCTAGGATAACATCTCAATTGACCTTGGATAAAATTCTAACACTGGAGCTTACTTCCTTATAGGTCCCTAAAATGAAATAATAAAAATTGCCCAACTAGGTAAAATAATTCAATTCCACAGTAGCCAATCTTTATTTAGTGCTCACTACATACCAGTACTACACCAAGAATTTCACTTGTATTATCTTATTTAATCCCCATAACAGCTCATTATTTTCATCAACTCCATTTTAATGATGAAGAATCTAAGGTTTAAAGTGGTTTAAATAACTTATCCAATCTAATCAGTAAGTAAAAGAGCTAGACCCAGAGATTCCCAAACTACTTAAACACTAGAAAAACTACCTCTATTACTGACTGTGCAATGCACTGTATTAGGCACAACTGAAATTAACAGAAAAATGTTCTCATTATCATGAAGCTTCTAGTTTCACAGAAGAGAGCATGAAAATTGTTTAAAAACTCCTTTATTATAGTTTCATTTTATTTAACCAGTAAACAAACATACTAATAAACCTTAAAGTTTCTGCAGAACAGCTAAAATAATAATTTCTGGGCATGGAGAGACTCAGTATTTCCAAGTCAATATTTAACAATCACTACTAGGAATTTTACCCTTTTTTAAAATTTTATTGATTATGCTGTTACAGTTATCCCAGTTTTTCCCACTTTGTCCCCTACATCCGGCAACTCCCACTACCTCAGGCAATCCCTACACCTCTGTTCATGCCCATGGGTCATGCATATAAGCTCTTTGGCTTCTCCATTTCATCTACTGTACTATACATCCCTGTGGCTATACGCTGGAAGCTCATTTGGTTAGAACATCATCCTGATACACCAACACTGCAGGTTCAATCCCTGGTCAGGGAACATACAAGAAGTAACCAGCAGTAAGTGGAACAACAAATTGATGGTTCTCTCTCTCTCTAAAAATCACTTGAAAAATAAAGAGTATACTGTATTGAAAACAAAAGGTTTTGAAGGGCTTGAGAAACAAAGGGATGTCAGAAAGAAAAGATACTACGCACATCTCTGTTGGTATTGGCACACTGCTTTTATATGATTACTGTTTAAATTCAACAACAAATAAAATGTTTCCATTCTTCTAAGCTTTTCTTTCAGCCTACACCATTCTTTCTTACTACCATCGAATATCCATTCCACCCTAACTTCTTCCTTCTTCCAAGAATTGATCTTTCCCACTTCATATCCTATTTTCCCATCCAGTCCCTCACTTATTTTTTCTTGAAACACATTTTTCACATTTCCTTTACACATCCCATATAATTTATCTACACTACCCTTTCCCACCCACCTGGTCCACTCCTAGTCATTCCTTTTCACTCCAACGTCACCTCCACATAAAGCATTCCCCAATTGATGCTTTTCCACCCCACCTCAAGTTGGTCATTCCTTTGACCAAAATTCCATTTTCAAACGATACTATTATTTTTTATTACTATTATGGTTTACTTACATGTCTTTCTCTAATTAGTAAACTCCTAGAAAAGCAGTATGTTTTTGGGGGGTCTTTTTGGGGTTTTTGCAACATCATGATTTAAAAATGCCACGCATACCCCATTTCAACTTTTTATCACCATATCACAGCACACAAAGGCACTCAATGTTTACCTTGACAATGAAGATCCAGAATAGCTACTAATTCCAGGCTTAGTAAAGGGAAAGTGAGAGGAAAGATAGAACTAAGTAAAACAGCAAACTGCAAAAAAAAGATTCTAACTAGGACCTTGTTAGACTTGCCATACAACTCAAACTCTCTCCTACATTATGGGCCTCTACTCTTTGATATTCCTTTCCATTTTCATAGAGTGACTACTCTATCTTAAGTTCTATTAATAAGCTAGGATTGCCCTCTTCAATTTAGCTATGAACTCCTTTTTCTAAACTATACAAAATCAGAACATTTCTTTCCCTTATTATTTACCAAAAATGATGACCTATTTCCTTGATTGCATACTCACAAACATCTCAAGTATCTATTTGTAAACAAATTTATTATTCATTCCTTCAATATCTAGCAGTGTTTTTATTAAGGCTAGGAATGCATACTTCTAAGTTAAGAAATTAATTAGTACTCAGAAACAAGATACCAATGGCTAGAATAGTTCCTAATACATAGAAGTTCAGTAAATATGTGAGAAAAAGGTGTTTTAAAAAAAAGGTAAAGGGAAAAGATAAAAGCTAGCAGGAAGGGAGGAAGTCTAGAACATCATGTAGTATTTTCTAATTCATTTCTGTCAGTCCAAATAAACTGTTAACTTCTAATGGGCAGAAACTGTACCATATTTACCAATAAATTCCCCATGCCTAGCTCATTTACCTAGAACATAATAAGAACTCAGTATCTATTTGATGATTAAATAAATCAAGGGTCAGCAAACTTCTTCCATTAAGAGACAAAGTAATGTTTTGGTAAATATTTCATGCTCTGGTAAATAGTAGATATTTTATGCTTTGTGGGCTATATATTCCTTATAACAACTATTCAACTGAATTTTGCCATGGTGGCACAAAAACAGCCATAGACAGACAATATGTAAACAAATGGGGATGGCTATGTCCCAATAAAAATTTGTTTACAAAAACAAGAGGCTGGGTGTATTTACCACACTTTAAAAAACACAAAGCCCAAAAAAACAAAAATAAGAGGACAGGCCATTCCTGTCCTCCATAGTTGAAGAACTATGGTTCTTCAACCTCTGAGATCAATAAATAAAATCAGACTCATAGATGTAAGGATTTGCTTAAAAAAGGGAGGGAAGGGAGAAAAGACAGGAAGAAGGAAAGAGGGAAGTACAAAAAGATGAATGCTATCTCTGCCTTAGGAATAGAAGAAAAATTTAAAAAGCTGTATTTGGGAAAGAAAGGATAAGGAACACGCATTTTCTTCCAAATAACTAAAACAACATAGTATACTTTTTCAAGTCGAAAGATGTGATCTCTTTCTAAGCGTTCTTCTGCTTGTTTTAAGCCTAGCCTCTGCTCAGGTGTCAACGTAGATTCATCTATCACAGTGGCATTTTCTAAATAGTCCATCTCTGAAGAATTTTCTTTATTAGATTCACCATTCTTCATTTTATCTAGAAAAGAAAGCAATCATCTGGTTACCATCATCAGAACTGGTACATTTTTTAAAATGTAATTAAAAACAGACATTCAATTTATACACACACACGAGAAAATATTCTTTCCTTGGTTGTATAAGTTAGCATACCTACATAAAATGTGAGTAAGAGATATACATGGTATCAAAATTCACAAAGAAAAATCTACTATACAGGTCAAATGCCTATCCTGTTCTTACAACATACCTATCAAAAGAAACAAATATGACTGAGACTCACTATACAAGGCTAACATAACCATCTTGTGGAATCTCTGAAGTAAATATGATAAAAAGCTCTTTTAAATCCCAAAGATTAGTCACTGAACTAAAGTCACTTTAGTAACTTTATCACTACACACTAGCAGCTAAAAGAACATACATACTCCAGACCACAAACCCACATATCTGGCTCCTCCTCCTTTGCTTTCACTGAACTCATGGATATCCCCACCACATCAATATTTTTTCTTAGCCTCCTAACTAGACTGTTATCTCTTTAAGACATTGACTATGTGCTTTCATCTTTGCATTTGCAGTACCTAGCAATACATACATGGTATACAGTAGGTTCTACCATCAGTATGATTTTTTAAATACAAATTGAATGTTATTCTCTTGCTTAAAATACTTAAAAGTCCTTCTCAAAGAGTCAGAATAGAGTTTAAACTCTCTAGCATATCGTACAAGTCCTGACCTTCATAAAGCCAGTAAACAGAATACAGTAACTCCAAGTTATACTAAGTGCTATAAAGGAAAAAAGCAAGTAACTGAAAGGGAAACCAACTTTTAGATATGGGAGTCAGGAAAGGTATATTTAAAAGTTTAAGCTAAGACCTCAAGAAAGAGAGCTAATGTTGTCTGTATTTCTAAACTTACATCCTGTTCTAACACCTGTCACTATTATTATTATTATACCAAATGTGCTAGAATGGATCTCTGCTACTTCAAGTCTCAATGCCTTTCCATACACTGTTCACTCTACCATCAAAGTCCTCTCCACTTAAATTAGTAATGTTTACCTGTTCTGTATATCTCACATTTGCACAGTAACATAACTTATGTTTATCTATCTCCTACACTAGATGAGATGAATTCCATGATGTCAATGACTAGGTCTTATTTAACTTTGTACCTTCGGATTTTAATACAATGCCTAGACCAAAGATGACACTTAATAAAAGTGTGTTGAAGAAATTAATCTAGATATATCCAAAAGCACATCTAAAAGTAAATGCTCATAGATAATCAACAAATCTCTCCACTCTTTTCTTAAAAAGCTACATGCCATCTACAAGAACTCTGATGGTCAATTCTACCTTTTGATAGCACTATTTTTCTGAACAAAGCAGAAATATTATGCCTGTGGAGGTGATTTCTCTCGTACCATAAAAGCAAAGAATAGGAAGGTGAACTCTTATATGAAGATGTTATACAAAGGACTTTAAATTATTGTCAGGAGACCAATGATGCATCATGAGCAATTTGCAACTGTGTTCTATTATTTCAAAAAATAATTTTTTAGTAATAATTTTACGACGGAAATGAAAAGGTGAAATCCTCTTATTTCAACAGTTCATGAAAAAGGACAGTAACAAGGCAGTAATATAATATTCTATCCTTCTCTATATGTACAACTTGCCCTGTATGACAATAATTTAAGAAACACTTAGCCAACTCAGTGACACTTCTAATGTTTGAATCCTTTTCATAGTGTCTTTATGAAAGAGTTTGCCTTCCTATTCTCTGCTTTTGTGGTAGGAGAGACATCACTTCCAGAGGCACATCAGCAAATCCTGCAATATTTTAATTTCTACTAATATAAAGATTTAGAAAAAACTACCTTTCTTTAAAAGTAGAATTTTTAAATATTAAAATTAAAATCAGATTATTTAATTTCCTGAAATCAACATTAAAATTAAATAACATCAGGCAAAATTTCCCAAACTTTGTTTCACAGAACACTAGTTCCTTAAGATGTTAATACTCTCACAAAACAAGAGTTGAAAACAGGTATTCATACAAAAACCTGGACATGAATGATGACAGCAACACTATTCACATCAGTCAAAGGTGGAACCAACCCAAATGTCCATCCCTAAACAAATGAAGAAACAAAATGTGACATACCTATACAATGGGATATTATCATTCAGCTGCCCTAGGTCAGGCTACCATAACAAAATACAACAGATTGGGTGGCTTAAAAATAAAAATTTGTTTTCTCACAGTTCTGGAGACATGAAAGTCAATAATAAGGTGCCGGCAGGGTTGGTGTCTGATGAGAGTTCTCTTTCCTTGGATTGTAGACAGCCACCTGACATGGCCTTTCCTTGGTGCAGGCACTGAGAAAGATCTTCCTCTTCCTCCTCTTATAAGGCCTTCAATCCTATGGGCTTAGAACCCCAACCTTATGGCCTCATTTAATCTTAACTATCTCCTAAAAGCTCTTATCTCCAAATACAATCACATTGGTGTTAGGGATTCAACACAGAAATTTTGAGACACAATTCAGTCTATAGCATCAGCATTATAAAGGAAAGAAGTACCAGTATACACTACATAAATGAACCTTGAAAACATGATGGTTAATGAAGGAAGCCAGACACAAAAAAAACACCTATTTTAAGATTCCATTTCTATAAAACATCTAGAATAGGAGAATACATAGAAACAAAAAGCCAATTAGTGGTTGTCTGAGGCTGGGGTAAGTGAGAAATGGGTTTCCTTTAAGGGTGATGAAAAAGTTCTGCAATTAAGACAGCAGTGATGGTTGTACAACACTGTAAGTGTTTTGTTTTGTTTTTTAAGATTTTATTTATTCATTTAGAGAGAGTGGAAGGGAGGAAGAAAGAGAAGGTGAGAAACATCAATGTGTGGTTGCCCCTCACATGGCCCCCCACTGGGGACCTGGGCTGCAACCCAGGCATGTGACCTGACTGAGAAATCGAACTGGCCACCCTTTGGTTCACAGCCCAAGCTCAATCCACTGAGCTATACCAGTCAGGTGTAAGTGTTCCTAATGGCAATGAACTGCACCTTTAAAATGGTTAAAATGGTAAATCTTATATGTATTATACCACAAAAAATTGTTAAATATAGAGTTATCATATGATTCAGGAATTCAACTCCAAAATATATATTAAGGACAAATGAAAACATATGAATACATCCACACAAAAACTTTTAAACCAATGTTCATAGCAGCATTATTGATAATAGCCAAATAATGGAAAAAATTCAAGTATCTATCAACTGATGAAAGGATAAACAAAATGTGATAAAGCCATATAATAAAATATTATTCAGCAATAAAAAGGAATGATGTATTGATATATGTATATTACCAGAGAGATGAATCTTTTTTTAATCCTCACCCAAGGATATGCTTACTGATTTTAGAGGGAGAGGGAGGAAGGGTGAGAAGGAGAAAACTGATCTGTCTCCCGTATGTAGCCCAACCAGGGACCAAACCCACAACCTAGATATATGCCCTGACCAGGGATTGAACTGGCAACCTTTTGCTGTACAAGGCAATGCTCCAATCAATTGAGCCACCAAGCCAGGGCAACATGGATGAATCTTGAAAACATTATGCTAAATAAAAAAACCAGACACAAAAGGCTACATGCTGTATGATTCCATTTACATAAAATAGACAAATAGAGAAGGTATATTAGTGGTTGGCAGTGGTTAGCAGAAGGGAGTAATGAGTAGCTTCTAATAAATATAGAGTTTCTTTTGGGGGTAATGAAAATGTCAGGAATTAGACAATGGTGATGTCTAGATAACATTTGAATATACTAAAAATCATTAAACTGGCCCTGGCTGGTATAGCTCAGTGGATTGAGCACGGGCCTGTGAACCAAAGGATCACGGTTTGATTCCCAGTCAGGGCACATGCCTGGGTTTCAGGCCAGTTCCCAGCAAGAGATGCACAAGAGGCAACCATACATTGATATTTCTCTCCCTCTCTCCCTCTCTCCTTCCCTTCCCCTCTAAAGATAAATAAATAAAATGTTTAAAAATAAATAAATAAAAATAAAAACCACTAAATTATATACTTTTAAATGACAAATTTTATGGTAAATGAATTATATCTCAACAAAACTATTCTATAAGAAGATACATTCGGGACTTCTGGCCAAGATGAAGGCGTAGGTGGACACACTGTGCCTCCTCGCACAACTAAAATTAAGGACAACAAAGATTTAGAAACAAGAAAACAAGCGGAACTGATAGAAAATTAAACTGTACAGAAGTCCAAAAACCATTCATCCAGACCGGAAAGAGGGGCAGAGTTGAGGCAGGAAAAGTGGAGGTTGGCGGACCCATACATGCTGGAAGCAGCAGCTGGCAGATCCCAGGCATGCAGGTGGTAGCTAGCGGACCCCAGGTGCACAGGCAGCGACTAGCGGACCCCAGGCACAGAGTGGCAACGGTGCAGACCCAGTGAGGCTGCGCATGGCGGCTGGCTGACTAGGTGGTCCCACATTCACGCCCAGATAATCCAGGTAAAGGGGAAGTGGCGGAAAGGACTGGAATCTGAGAGAGAGTGGAGCAAGAGCCATTGTTCCCTCTCGGACCCTGCCCCCACATACAGCATCACTACCCAGCAACTGGGCTACCCAGCAACTGGGCTGCCCCACCCTGGGGAACACCTAAGGCTCCACCCCTCATACGTAACAGCCATGACCAGACCAAAAAAAACAAAAAACAAAAATGGCTCAAACAAGAGAACAGATCAAAGCCCCAGAGCCAATTCATGTAAGCAAGCGACCAAGAGACAGCCAACCTATCAGATGCACAGTTCAAAGCACTGGTGATCAGGATGCTACAGAAGTGGTTGATTTTGGTCACAAATTAGATGTACAAATGAAGGCTACAATAAGTAAAATGAAAAAAAAATGCACAGGGAACCAATAGAGATGGGAGGAAAATTGGGACTCTAATCAATGGAGTGGACCAGAAGGAACAAAGAAACAATCAAACAGAAAAGAATGAACAAACAAGAATTCAAAAAAAAATGAGGAAAGGCTTAGGAACCTCCAGGACATCTTCAAACATCCCGACATCCACATTATAGGGGTACCAGAAGGGGAAGAGGAAGAGCAACAAGTGGAAAACTTATTTGAATAATAAAGGAGAACTTCCCCAATCTGGCAAAGGAAATAGACTTCCAGGAAGTCCAGAAAGCTCAGAGTCCCAAAGAAGGTGGACCCAAGGAGGAACACACCAAGGCACATCATAATTACATTAGCCAAGATTAAAATGAAGGAGAGAATTCTAGAAGCAGCAAGGGATAAGGGGACAGTCACCTACAAAGGAGTTCCCATCAGACTGTCAGCTGATTTCTCAAAAGAGACCTTACAGGCAAGACAGGGCTGGAAAGAGGTATTCCAAGTCATGAAAGGAAAGGACCTACATCCAAGATTGCTCTATCCAGCAAAGCTGTCATTTAGAATGGAAGGGCAGATAAAGTGCTTCTCAGATATGGTCAAGTTAAAGGAGTTCATCATCACCAAGCCCTTATTATATGAAACATCAAAGGGACTTACCTAAGAAAGTGAAGATAAAAAATATGACAATAAAAAGACAGCAAACTCATAGATATTAACAACCACACCTAAAACAAAAGCTAACTAAGCAAACAAGTAGAACAGGAACAGAAACATAGAAATGGAGATCACATGGAGGGTTAGCAACAGGGGAGTGGGAGGAGGAGAGAGGGGAAAAGGTACAGAGAATAAGTAGCATAGACAGTAGGCAGAAAATGGACAGGGGGAGGGCAAGAATAGTGTGGGAAATGTAGAAGCTAAAGAACTTATGACACATGGACATGAACTAAAGAGGGGGAATGTAGGTGGGAGGGGGTGTGCAGGGTGGAGGGGAATGATGGGGGAGAAATGGGACAACTGTAGTAGCATAATCAATAAAATATATTTAAAAAATTAAAAATGAAAATAAAAACAAAAAAGAGAAGATACATTAAAAAATTAGACAGATGGTGAAAAGGACTATGGAGAAAATTAAACGGGTAAAAGGAATAAGAGTATGAAGAGGTGGAGGTGAGGCTGTAAATTTTAGATAAGTGATCCGGCAAAAGTCTTACTGAAAAAATGAAGGAGGTAAGAGAGCTAGCCATATATATGGGTATCTGTGGGAAGAGTGTTCCAGGCAAAGGAAAAGGGAAATGTGAAGGCCATTAGGTACACATTTGCCTTCACATTTGAGGAACTGAAAGGAAACTATGCAATGGGAGCAGAGAGAAAAAAAGTAAAAAATAGATGAATGAGGGCAGAAAAATGCGGGAGGGCCTCAGACCATGTAGGGCCTTTAAGTCACTGCAAGGACACTGGCTTATTCTGATGTATGAGAAACCACTGGAACATACATGAACAGTAGTTAATGATCTGAATAGTTTTAACAGGATCATTCTGGCTGCTATATTGAAAACATAATGAAGGATGGTGTAAGTGAAAGCAAGGAGATGAGTTTGGTTATGCTACTCAAAAACAAGATCCTGATCAACAACATCAACTTCACTAGGGAGCTTGTTAGAAATCTAGTATCCCAGGCCCCACTCTGTAAACATTCTAAGTCAAAAAATCTCTGGGAATGAAGCCTGAGAATATGCATTTTAATATGACTCCCCGGTGATTCATATGCCTATTAATGTTTGAGAAGCCCAGATCTAAAATACTTTCCCCCCAAATATTTACTAGGCTCACTCTTTCACTTCTTTCAAGTACTTGCTCTAACATCACCTTCTCAGTGACAATTTAAATTTGAAACACCACCACCGGACAGTGTAGCATCATTCCCTGTAACCTTTATCACCATCTAACTTATTATATACTTTTGTTATTTACTGCATTTGCTGTTTGTCTCCTCCCACTTAGAATATTAATTCCATAAGAGCAGTGTGGTCTGTTTTGTTCACTGCCATAATCCGAGCTACTAGATCAGTACGTGACACACAGCATACTCCCACAAAAATATTCACTGAATGAATAAATGGCTAAAGAAAAAATCGTGGAAGTGCTAGGTGGGAGCTAAAGTTAGGCCTAATAGAGATTAGCCCACTAATCTCAGGTAGGCATAGGAGCAATCAAATTTCCATAAAGCCTAGTAAGTCCAAATAGACAATGATCCAGATATAAAGGTTTTATTTTATTTACAAAGTGGTAATCTAGTAAGAAATATTTCAAATATTATTAATTTGGATTTTTTCATATGTAAAAAAGTGCTAAAGTGACCTCAAGGCAGATATTATACAAATTAAAGAGAATTCTTTAAAACAGGAGAAGCACTTACTTAATAAAAATGATTGCTATGCAGATCATTTTTACTGCTATGTAAATCATTTTTATTAACATGCCAAACCAAGTCTCCAAAAAAGACTTATACTTGGTCTACTAGTTTCCTTAAGCCAGCTCAGCTGTTCTCCATGTTAACAAATAACAAAAGTGCACTCTACTAGATTATTTCACTTAACCTGCCTAACATAGGCAGCAGCATCTCTACTTTTTATACAATGAGAAAATTGAGAAACATTTTAACAGATAAACAACTTATACAAGATTACAAAGTTATAGGTGGGGAAGATGGGCTTCAAAACCTATGGGATTTTACTGCAGGGCCCACACTCTTAGCTATCACACTATGATCTCATTTATTTTAAAAATATAATCTTTAAACCAGATTTTTCACTAATTCAAGTAATAACCTCATAAGTGACCTTATGCACCAGTTTTTTTTTTGCCAACTTCATTCATTCATTTATTATCATGTTTAAATTTGCCATATCTAAGCTCTACAAGTACTACTATTTACTTGATACTATCCTCAAATTACTTTTGTTGGTCTTGTCCTAAGCCTTATCTATAAAATTATGAAGTTGTTATTTTATCTTATACATCTAAAGATACTACTATCAATATACGATAATCTCTGTACCACCATAAATAAAGAGCTATTTCTGAACTCTTTACCAATGTTTCTCAAAGCCTGGTAAATAAGGATTTAAAAGTAGCTTTTATGTTTTTTGTCTATACATCAAGAAAAAGCTTTATTAACCACAGAAACATTAAGAAAAAAGACTGCCAAAGAAAAATCATTAAAATCAGAATTAAAGTACCCAAAAGACAAGGATAATATTTATAAACAATTAGTTAACCTCAGAGTAAAATCCCAGAAGAAAATGAATTTTACACCAATAACTCTCAAGTAAACTGCAACAGTGTCCTAACCAATCTGTGGTTCCAGTCTTGTTCCCATAGAAGAATCTGCTGCACTGTAGCCAATCCAAATATATATATTTGGTATATACATATAGGGCTATATACAGCACTACCTAAAATTCTTCACTGGCTTCTCAAAACACAATAAAGTCTGAACTGTTTATAATGTCCTAAAAGAGCCTTCATTCTCCAATTCTTGGGTACTTTTCAGTAGCATTTTTTGCCACTTTCCTCAATTCCCTCTCCGAGTCATACTGAATCTCAGTCATACCTGCAGTCTCACATTTTATCATGCATTTTTTTCAACCCAAAGTCTAAATTTCTCAATTAAATCATGTGCATTCTCAACTCAAGTTTTTGACATAACTAAATCACCACTTTATCTGTTATCACTCCCATCTAACTTCCTTGAGGTCTAGGGCTTTGAGGTTTGGTTTTGGTTTGGTGTGGTTTGGTTTTGGTTTGGTGTGGTTTGGTTTTCCATTGTAAACACATGCTTGACATATAATAAAAACTCAATACACACACGTTTGGTGAATGAACGAGTGTTACATTACCAGGACCATTCAAAAAGGGTATGAGAGGAGGGAGGAGCAAAGGGAGAAGGAAGGTGGAAAAAAAGCTGAGGGGAGAAAACATTCTGACTATACTGACTATAGGAGTCACTAAATTTGTATTTGCACAGGCTTTTTACCTATCATAATAAACGTAAAAATTCCTTTTAAGCTTAAAGAACCACGTTATTTATGTCCTTCTGAGTTACAAAGTGGTTGAAATAAAACTAGGGATTTAGTATTAATGTAGGCAAATCCTTCCCCTCCACAAAGTGACTTGCAGGATAATCTAGTTTGTACTTACTCAAATCATCTGATATGTCTTCAATTCCTGAGGCACTATCATCAGATTCACCAGTATTATCTGTAGATGTTTGTTGCTTCTGAGATTGTGGTGAGTTTTCCAGAGCAGATCTTTCTCCCTCTACAACATCAATATTCACTTTGTCCAGAGAAGTCAAGGAGCTTGTAATTCTTTTCCCAATCTGTTGTGATTCTGTCTGTCTCATGCTTTCTTTCAACAGTAAACTGGGCACCTTCTCTGCTTCTGCTGGTGAACTAGGAACCTTTTCTGATTTCATCTGAGAACTAGGTGCTTTTTCTGCTTTCTTCTGTGAACTAAGTGCCTTTTCTGCTGTCACTGCTTGTGAACTGGGTGCCTTTTCTGTTTTCACTGGTGAATTATGTGACTTCGGTGATTTTTCTGCTTTTGCCTGTAAATGTGGTGCCTTTTCTACTTTATTCAGTGAAACAGGTACCTTTTCTGCTCTGACAGGTGAAGTAGGTGACTTTTTTGCTTTGCAATGACTTTGATCTTGAAGGACTAACCCCAAATCTTTAGGGCCTGGAACACTGGCAGCATTTACTTTACATGATTTAACTTCTGTTTTTTCTATACAAATATCATTTTGCTTATTTTTTTTACTACTATTCCTATTTGGAGAGCTGGTCCCAATTTCTTTTACAGATTTATCATTTCTGGCTTTCAAAGTTTGATTAGTTACAACTCTAACTGTTCTGCTTTCTTGAGAAAGAGCCCAAGCATTCTTCTTTGGTTCATGATTTTCATTTTTAGAGGTCTTAGACTCTTCCATTATTTAAAAACCTGCTTCTTTCCAATTGTGATATTGTAATATAGCAGATCTCCAGTAGTTTGAATTGCTTCAAATTCACTTTATGCAAGAGCTACAGAATTTAAAAAAACAAACAAAAAAATGTTATTTAAAATGCAAGTCATTTTTCAAAAATTAGTGAGACATAAATTTAAAATCTGTTCTCAAAACTAAAAAATAAATGGAAAAAGAGTTTAAACTCTGAAAACTATATGAGAAAAAAATTAAAGCCCATTTAGCAAGTAATAGCCAAATGCTCATAAAGAAGGTACTAATGCAATTATGGTAATATGTCACCAAAACAAGGGAATATTATAACCAAAATGTTTTATATTACTCAACAAAAATTTCAACTAAAAGGAAAATAATTGTGATGTACCACAAATAACATAAAAGGAAATGGGACAAAGAAAACACAAGAATTCCAATCTATATGCAACATAAGAAATCAATTCATAAAGTCTAACTGGTAGGATCTTGCTCACATGACTTTCCCATGAAAACACTACATATTTATGTCATTAACTTTTAAACTTGACTCTCTTAAATATAGGGACACAATTCAACATATTTTTTCCACCTTTGAAGTATAAAGGATTTTAATAAATTCTTCTGAGACTAAAAAAAAATTTTAAACAAGAGAAACCCGGAGTTAAAAAATGATAGTAAAATTTTGTATGATAGAATAATTATGTGTCAGTATACTTTTAACAAACTGCATAGAATGTATGAAACCAACGTAAACTACAAAATTTGGGTAATATGATGTTGTCAATGCAGGTTCCTGGCTGTAACAAATGTACTGCTGTGCTGCAGGGATGCTGATAGTGGGGGAGGCTATACTCCAGGGGGGAAGGGAGTATATGGGCCCTCTGCTCTCTCTGAACTTTCTGTTCAATTTTGCTATGAAACTAAAACTGCTCTAAAAATGTTTTTAAAAAGATGATAGTAAGAACACATTAAAATCATAACTCATTTTGTTCTAAATAAAATAGGAACAATTTTGCATTTACCAGAGAATATAAACTATAAGCAACTTTGTTAAATCAGTCCAATATTAGAAATACTTTGTATATAATGCTTATGGAGAGCAGGGATTTTTTTTTTTTTTTTTTTTTTTGCTGTTTACGTTACCCTGCAGGCCTTAAATTCAGACTTATGCCTCTAAACAAAGATTAACAACATAAGTAAAAGTTAGAGTCAGCAAAATCAAACTGCATGTGTAGCACCTTTCATTTTACTTGGTTAATTTATCAAATTACATATTTAGGAAGTAGAATACCTCTAATATTATAACTACATTACACAAACACAAAAATATTACCAAAAATAAAAACATCAGGACACAAATCATTTACTGCCAGCTACCTGTATTTATGTCGAAGCATATGCAAAAAAATCTGAACTCACCTAGTTATATCTCCATTGAAACATCTTAACTTGAACCCAGCTTTTATAATTCCTATTGGTAATAGAATCCTCTATATCCTGTGTCTTGATCTCTGCCCAGGTTTTCTTTTATATAAAAAAAAAAAAACTTACTAGTCTTCCTAAATTATTTTATAAAGCAGTATTTTAAGAAATCATGATAATTAATATTTAAGCCAGAACCATACTAGATTTTCACCATCAATTTGTTTTTGAACTAACATTATTTTCCAGGAAAAAGCTACAGAACTTTCATCCAGTAAATACCCTGGTTTTTGGATATTTCAATTTATTTAACTAATACATTTTGCTTTCATTACTTTTGATAAGGAGTTCCACTGTCAAACAGTTGTCAAATATTTGACTATGCCTAAATTCTTGTAGAAACTGCGACCAAGTTCCTAATGTTAAAAATAAAATAGGTTCCATTTCTAAAAGTTTAGTTTTACCTAATCTAGTAACTGAAATATTTTAAATTTTCTAATACTATTCTATGATAAGGACTCTTGAACAACTCTGTAGATGTCATCTAGTGACAAAGGCCATAAATAAAAAATTCTGTATATCAAATCTGCATATACGCTACAAAGATTTTTAAAACTCAATATAAATAAACGCTAGTTAAGAAAGAGTTCAAGACTCAGAAAATTGCCAGGTTTCACTTTAAGGCAATTATTTGTTTCATATAAATAAAAGTACATTTAAATTTTTAATAGAAATATGTTATGAAAAAAGACTAAACTATCATGGTTTCATTTCTAAGAATTCTTTAAATCTCTGATTATTCTTTTTTATAGCACTCTGATCTTGTAAGTTGGTGAGACAAGAAATCATAAGAAATCATCTGGTTTCTGAAAATACTAAACATTTTCCTGAAAATTTTTTCTGCTCACTGTATTGCTTCTTGAGTTCCTATTTATTTGTTTTCTTCTCTATCAAGCACACTAATATGCATAACAGAGGTCTCAGAAGAAAACAAAAAAAATACTTTAAAAATAATAGCTGAAAACTTCCCAAACATGATTAAAGACACAATTATACACATCCAAGAAGCTCAAAAAACTCCAAGCAAAATTAAACTCAAAGAAATCCATACTAAGATACATTATTATTAAATTGTTGAAAACTAAAGACAAAGAGAAAATTCTGAAAGCAAAAAAGAAGCAACTTCTCATGCACAAAGGATGCACCATAAGATTAACAGCTGATTTCCCCAGAAATCATGGAGACCAGAAGACAGTGGATGACATAGTTGGAAATCCTGAGTAAACAAAATTGTCAACCAAGTACTCAATAGCCTTGCAGCAAAACTATCCTTTGTAAAGGAGAAATTATGGCACTTCTAGATAAACATAAACTAAGAAAGTTCATTACCAGCAGACATGCTCTAGAAGAAATGCTAAAGGAAGTTATTAAGGCTGAAATGAAAGGACACTAGACAGTAACTCAAAGAAGAAATAAAGGGCACTGATAAAGGTAATTGCATAGGAAAATAAAAAAGCCAGTATTACTGAACTTTTGGTTTGTTACGTTTCCTACATGATTTAAAAGGCTAATGTACAAAAAGACAATTATAAACTGTTAATGAGCATACACGTATAAAGATGTAATCTGTAACAATAACAATATAAACAGAGATATATAGACCAGAGTGTTTGTATACTACTGAAACTAAATTGGTATTGCTCAAACTTACCTGTTATGAAATTTATTAGTTACACTGTCTCCACGGCAACCACTAACAAAACAACTTTTAGACTTCATTTTTAGAGAGGGGAAGAAGGAGAAGGAGAGAAACATCAATGTGTGACAGCCTCTCCCACAGCCCCTACTGGGAACCTGGCCCACAACCCAGGCATGTGCCCTTACTGGGAATCGAACCAGCAACCCTTTGGTTCATAGGCTAGCACTCAGTCCACTGAGCCACACTAGCCAGGGCAGAAAATAATTTATTAACCAAGGACAAACCTCATGATCCTTTCTGTGATGTGAATAAGTGATGTGAAGAAGTTGGGAGAGGAAGATTCAGCTGGGGAATTTTTCCATGATTAAAATGTGCTTTGGTAGAGAGCATGGGGCCCACTTGCTTGTGAGGTACCATGATTAAAGAATCATCATCGTATCTTAGGACTTTACACAATGGATAACATGCGAACATATAAACTGATTAACTTGTCATTATCTAACCTCTGATTTTTCCCTCCCATGTGCTCCCTTCATGTAATGTTTATAAAAGTGAACAAGTATCCCCCACTTTCATGCAATTTACATTGTTTAGGAATAACTAGGAAGTACTATTTACATCATATTCAGGATACCTATTTCAAATGAATCAGAATGCAATAAAGTATAATAAATTCTTTTTTAAAAAAGTACTCTGGCCATGTGGCTCAGCTAGTTGGAGCACTGTCCCATACACCAAAAGGTTACAGGTTCAATTCCTGGTCAGGGCACATACCTAGGCTGTGGGTTCGAGCTCCAGGGGGGCATATACAGGAGTCAACCAGCTGATGTATTTCTCATACTGATGTTCCTATCTCCATACCCCTTGGCCCTTCCTCTCTCTCTAAAAATCAATGAACACTAAAAACATATCCACAGGTGAGGATTAAAAATAATCATAAGCCCTGGCTAGTGTGGCTCAATGGATTGAGTGCCAGCCTGTGAACCAAAGGGTCACCAGTTCGATTCTCAGTCAGGGCAATGCCTAGGTCGCGGGCCAAGTCCCCAGTAGAGGGCACATGAGAGGCAACCACACATTGATATTTCCCTCCCTCTTTCTCCCTCCCTTCCCCTCTCTGAAAATAAATAAAGTCTTCAAAAAAATAATAATAATAATTGACAGAGGAATCAGATAGAAAATCAATAAGGAAATACAGGTTTGAATAGTACTATAAACCTAATATATATTCAGGAGAGTGTAGCCTTCATAAACAGAATACATACTCTTCTCAAATGCACATGGAACATTCTCCAGAACTGTTAAGTTGGGCCACAAAACTCTTAATAAATTTAAAAAGACTGAAGACATACAAATAATCTTTTCTCATTACAATAGAAAATTAGAAATCAAACCAACAGAAAAAAAACTTAAAAATTCACAAATACGTGAAAATTAAACAATGCACAACCAACCATTGGGTCTAAGAAATCACTGGAGAAATTAGAAAATACTTTGAGACAAATGAAAAATTATATTTTACCCACTTTTTAAAAATAATGATAAAAGAAAACTTCACATGATTTTAAAAATAATAATAAATGAACACTAAGAACAACTGTACACTAATTGGATAACCTTGATACAATGGGCAAATCCCTACCAATACACGAACTACAAACACACTCATAGCCAGTAAATGTTGAATTAATCAACCCCCCCCAAAAAAAGCCAAGAACCAGAAGGCTATAATGGTGAAGTCTACTCAATATTTAAAGAATTAACATCAATCCTTCTCAAATTCTTCCCCCCCCCCAAAAAAAAGGAAAGGAGGGAACATCTTAATCCCTTCTATGAGGCCAGAATTACCTATTACTATAAATATACATGCAAAACAAAAATCATCAAAATACCCACAAACCAAATTCAACATCATATGAAAGGGGTTATACACCATCACCAACAGATTTATCTTCAGAATATAAGGGTGGTTCAGTATATGACGAAAATCAATGTGATATATACCATATTAATAAATTGAACAGAAAAACACATGGTCATCTCAACTGACACAGGAAAAAAGCATATGACAAAATCCACCACATTTTCATGATAAAAAAACTCAATTAACTAGTAACAGAAAAGTTCAATTAACTAGTACTAGTAATAGGGGAAGGGAGGGGAGGGAGGAGGAAGAAGGGAGGGAGGGAGGGAGGGGTCACGGCTATCAATAAAACCAGACTCACTATTAAAAGACTGAAAAGTTTTCCATTAAAATCAGGAATAAGAAAAAGATATCTGCTTCTGCTAGTTCTATTTAACATAGTACTGGAACTTCTAGCCAGAGCAATTAGGAAAATAAAAGAAATAACAGGCATCCAAAATTGGAAAGGAAAAAATAAGGAATTAAAAACTGAAGAATAAACTTAACCAAGGAGACAATTTGTACACTGAAAACTATAAGACTTACTGAAAGAAATTAAAGATTTAAATAAATGGGCTCTGGCTGGTGTGGCTCAGTGGACTGAGTGCTAGCCTGTGAATCAAAGGGTTGATTGGATTCCCAGGCAGGGCATAGGGCTGGGTTGCTGACCAGGTCCCCAGTAGGGGGTGCTCGAGGGGCAACTATACATTGATGTTTCTCTCCCTTCCTTCCCCTCTCTAAAAATAAATGAAATCTTAAAAAAAAAAAGACTTAAATAAATGGAACATTCCATGTTCATAGATTCCTTCCAGCCTACTTTCCCTACCTACTTCTTCCTTGCTCCCTTGTTCCTTTTCAAATTCTGATCACTGCCAATGCGATGCTGGGAAGGAGGAGTATTTTAAGCTCATGTATCCTTCAGCCACAAGGGAATGGAGGCTGGCAGTCATGCCTTTTACAGTGTTTATCATTCACTTAAAAGAATCACTCAACCCACTGAGTATTGTTATTAAGCTCAAGAGCCCCCAAAACTGTTCAGGCTGCTTTCCCAAAGCCATGGAAAGCTGGAAACGGAGAAGAGTTCGAGAACTGCAGCCCACTGTGCGTGGGCTGTCCCTTCATGTAAGTTACATTTATTGTAA
Organism: Anoura caudifer; assembly: GCA_004027475.1. Classification (NCBI taxonomy): domain Eukaryota; kingdom Metazoa; phylum Chordata; class Mammalia; order Chiroptera; family Phyllostomidae; genus Anoura; species Anoura caudifer. The sequence continues at coordinate 190,539 of PVKU01001561.1, forward strand.
ACAATAATTTGTATTGCTTATGATATTGTTAAGATGCCAATAGTACCCAAAGTGATCTACACATCCACTATCAAAATAACAATGGCATCTTTGGCAGACATACAAAAGCCCACCCTCAAATTCATAAGGAATTTCAAGGCACTCTGAATAGCCAACACAATCCAGAAAAAGAAAACAAAAGTTGAAAGTTTCACACCTATTGACTTCAAAATTTACTACAAAGCTACAGTAATCAAAACAGTATGGTACTAGCATAAAAACAGGACATATATATCAATGGAATAGAAAGCCCAAAAATAAACCCTCATATACTCAGTCAACTGATTTGACGAAAGTGCTAAAAGTATTCAATGGAAGAAACAGTCTTTTCATCAGATAGTGCTTGGGAAACTGAATATCCACTTCAAAAAATGAAGTTGAACCTTAACCTTACAACACCTACAAAAATTAACTCAAAATGGATCAAATAAGACAAGGTTTACAATTAATGAAGCAATAACTGTAAAAGCAAATGAATAGGAAAACTCAAATGACCACCAAAAGGGAACTGGTAGAAAAAAACTATCACAAAACCATAAAATATATTACTATGCAGCTGTAAACTAGAGAAAGTCTCTATTTTGCTATGGAGTGAAGGTAAAGATATAGTGTTAAGTGAAAAACAGTAATATACCATATTTTGCCATGTATAATGCACTCCTGTGTGTAATACACACCCATGTTTTTGTGCACATTATACACAGGACTATTATACCCATCATATGTAATCATTATACCCATGTATAATGCATACACTTAGTTTTCCCTCAAAAATCTGGGTAAAAGAGTATAGATTATACACAACAAAATATGGCACATAGCAAGATACTGTATGTTAATTCTGAATAAGACAGAAGAGAACATGTATACCTATGTTTTCAAAAATGGAAAGATAAAAACAAAAGGATCAAAGACCTAAATTTAACGACTATACAAAAACTATACCTGCCCTGGCTGGTGTGGCTCAGTGGATTAAGCCCTGGCCTGCGAATCAAAGGATCACTGGTTCAAATTCCCAGTCAGGGCACATGCCTGGGCTGCAGGCCAGGTCGTGCAACCAGTAGCGGGGCGTGCAAGAGGCAACCACACATTGATGTTTCCCTCTCTTTCTCCTTCCCCTCCCCTCTCTCTAAAAATAAATAAATATTTTTTTAAAAACTATACATTGTGCTCTAAACTACACACAAACACACAAAATATGAAAACTATAAATTTTTGTGACCTTGGGCTTGGCAAGTTTCTTAAGTATGGCATCAAAAGTAGACAACAAAAGAAAAAATAAATTGGATTTCATCAACTTCATTAAAAATTAATGTATTTTAACATCCATCTTGGCAATGACTTTTTGGATTTGACATCAAAAGCAAAGGCAACAAAAACAAAAATAAACAAATGGTATTATATCAAATTAAAAAATCTGTTCAGAGAAAAGGAAACCATTAACAAAATGAAAAGGCAACCTACAGAATAACAGGAAATATCTGCAAATCATGTAACTAATAAATGGATGTATCCAAAATATATAGAGAAATCAAAGAAAAAAAATCAGATGAAAATATGGGCAGAGAATCTGAACAGACATTTTCCCAGATGACATACAGATGGCCAACAACTATGTGAAAAGGTGCTCCATATCACTAATAATCAGGTAACTGCAAACCAAAACCACAATGAAATATCACCTCACACCTGTTAGAATGGCTGTTATTAAAAAAAAAAAGTAAGTACTATCAAGGATGTGGAGAAAGTGGAACCTTTGTGCACTGCTGTGGAAATATACATTGGTATAGACACTATAAAAACATGGGTCCTGACAAGATGGAGACTAGGTAGAAACCCTTCACTTTCTCGAACAACCAAAAGGAAGATAATAAGCAATCTAACAACAATAAGCAACCAGAAGTGCCAGGAAATCAAACTGCATGGAACCCCAACAACCAAGGAGTTAAAGAAACATTCACCAGACCAGTAGGAGGGATGGAGACTGGCAGCCGGGCAAGTGGAGAGGACACACAGGAAGGTAAGAATTGCACAGGCAAGGGAAGGATCCTGGAGACAACAGCAGCCGACCACGCTGAGCAAGCGGAGCTGGCTGAAAGGGAAATTAAAGCCTCAAGCTAGCTATAAACTACCAAGAGGTGTTGCCAGGGCGGGAGAAACTCCCAGTCTCACAGGACAGAGTTGGATGGAAGGTGGGGCTACAGATGAGCAAACCAGTTGCATTCTTCCCTCTCTGACCCCTCCCCCAAAGAAAGCACCACAATGCAGCAAAGAGGGTTGCCTCACCTGAGTGAATACCTAAGGCCCCGCCCCCCTACAACACGACAGGTGCCCCAAGACAAAGAACTATGGCGCAAATGAAAGAGCATATCAAAACTCCAGAAAAAGAGCTAAGACACAAGGAGATAGCCAACCGATCCATTGCAGAGTTCAAAACACTGGTAATGAGGATGCTCACAGAACTGACTGAGCTTGGTTTTAAAATGAAGGAACAAGTGAAGGCTACCCAAAGTGAAATAAAGCAAAACATACAGGGAACCAACCAACAGTGAGGGGAAGGAAACCAGGACTCAGATCAAGGATATGGAACAAAAGGAAGAAATTAACATCCAACTAGAACGGAATGAAGAAACAAGAATTAAAAAAAATGAGGAGAGGTGTAGGAACTTCTGGGACAAGGATAAACGTTCCAATATTCGAATCATAGACACACCAGAAGCAGAAGAACAGGAGCAAGAAGTTGAAAACTTACTTTAACAAATAATGAAGGAAAACTTCCCCAATCTGGTGAAGGAAATAGATTTAGGAAGTCCAGGAAGCCAAGAGAGTCCCAAAGAAATTGGGCCCAAAAAGAAACACACCAAGGCATATAATCATTAAGTTACCCAAAATTAAAGATAAAAATAATTTTTTTAATTTTATTTTACTGATTATGCTATTACAGTTGTCCCATTTTCCCCCTTTATTCCCCTCCACGCTGCACACCCCCTCCCACCCACATTCCCCCCTTTTCTTCATGTCCATGTATCGTAAGTTCTTTAGCTTCTACACTTCCCATACTATTCTTGCCCTTCCCTTGTCTATTTTCTACCTACAATCTATGCTACTTATTCTATGTACCTTTTTCCCTTCTTTCCTCCTCCCACTCCGCTGTTGCTAACCCTCCATGTGATCTCCATTTCTGTGGTTCTGTTCCCGTTCTAGTCGTTTGCTTACTTTGCTGTTGTTTTAGGTGTGGTTGTTAATATCTGTGAGTTTGCTGTCTTTTTACTGTTCATATTTTTTATCTTCTTTTTCTTAGATAAGTCCCTTTAACATTTCATATAATAAGGGCTTGGTGATGATGAACTCCTTTAACTTGACCTTATCTGAGAAGCACTTTATCTGCCCTTCCATCCTAAATGACAGCTTTGCTGGATAGAGCAATCTTGGATGTAGGTCCTTGCCTTTCATGACTTGGAATGCTTCTTTCCAGCCCCTTCTTGCTTATAAGGTCTCTTTTGAGAAATCAGCTGACAGTCTGATGGGAACTCCTGTGTAGGTGACTGTCCCCTTATCCCTTGCTGCTTCTAGAATTCTCTCCTTCATTTTAATCCCGGCTAATGTAATTATGATGTGCCTTGGTGTGTTCCTCCTTTGGGACTCTGAACTTCTTGGACCTCGTGGAAGTCATTTCCTTTGCCAGATTGGGGAAGTTTTCCTTTATTCAAATAAGTCTTCCACTTGTTGCTCTTCCTCATCCCCTTCTGGTACCCCTATAATTTGGATGTTGGGATGTTTAAAGATGTCCTGGAGGTTCCTATGCCTCTCCTCATTTTTTTGAATTCTGGTTTCTTCATTCTTTTCCGTTTGGTTGTTTCTTTCTTCCTTCTGGTCCACTCCATTGATTTGAATCCATTTTCCTCCCATCACTATTGGTTCCCTGTGCATTTTCCTTCATTTCACCTAGTGTAGCCTTCATTTGTGCATCTAATTTGTGAGAAAATCAACCAATTCTGTGAGCATCCTGATCACCAGTGCTTTGAACTGTGCATCTGATAGGTTGGCTGTCTCTTGGTCACGTAGATGAATTGGCTCTGGGGCTTTGATCTGTTCTCCCGTTTGAGCCATTTTTGGGGTGGTTTTTTTTTTTTTTTTTCGGTCTGGCCCCAGCTATTACATAGTGAGGGGCAGAGCCTTAGGTATTCCCCAGGGCGGGGCAGCCCAGTTGCTGGGTTGTGACACTGTATGTGGGGGTGGGGTCCGAGAGGGAACAATGGCGATTTCTCCGCTCTCTCTCATCCCAGTCCCCTCTGCTGCTTCCCACAAGCAAACTGGGCCCTTCTGGTGTTGCCTCCCGGGCGAGCGGGCCCGCGCACATTCCAGGACCCTGCAGGTCTCTCCAACGTACTCCTGTGAGGCTGGGAGTCTCTCCCAGCACCTCAACCCCCCCCCCCAAGTGTTTTCAATTGGTGCTTTTAGTCTTTATTTCCCGGCACTGGGGCCCTGGGTTATGCAGTCTGTCTCCCTATTTTCACCTGGATTATCTGCACGCAAATGCATGTCTGAGGTCAGCCATCAGCCTTGCACGCCTGGGTTGGCCAGCCAGGGTCTGCCAGCCACCACCTGTACACCAGGGACCTCCAACCACTGCTTTTTCCTGCCAGGACCCCTCTCCCCCGCCCCTGACTCCGTCCTCTTACCATTCTGGATGAATGGTTGTTGAACTTCCTTACAGTTCAATTTTCTATCAGATCTGTTTGTTGTTTTGTTTCTAAATCTTTGTTGTCCTTAATTTTGGTTGTGCGAGGAGGCACAGTATATCTACCTACGCCTCTATCTTGGCTCGAAGTCCATAAAAAGAGAATTTTAAAAGCAGCAAGAGAAAAGGAGAGTTTCCTACAAAGGAGTTCCCATAAGACTGTCAGCTGATTTCTCAAAGGAAATCTTACAGGCAAGAAGGGGCTGGAAAGAAGTATTTGAAGTCTTGAAAGGCAAGGACCTGCATCCAATATTACTCTATCCAGCAAAGCTATCATTCAGAATAGAAGGGCAGATAAAGTGCTTCCCAGATAAGTTAAAGAAGTTCATCATCAGCAAGCCCTTATTATATGAAATGTTAAAGGGACTTATCTAAGAAAAAGATGATCAAAACTATGAACAGTAAAATGACAACAAACTAATAACTGTCAACGACTGAACCTAAAAAAACAACAACAAAAAAATCTAAGCAAACAATTAGAGCAGAAATAGAATCACACAAATGGAGATCATATGGAGGGTTATCAGTGGGGAGGGGGAGAGGGAAGAATGGCGGAAAGGCACAGGGAATAAGGTGCATAACTGACAGGCACAAAACAGACAGAGGGAGGTTAAGAATAGTATAGGAAATGGAGAAGCCAAAGAACTTATATGTACAGCCCATGGATATGAACTAAAGGGGGGGGGAATACTTGAGAACGGGAGAGTACAAGGCAGAAGGGGATAAAGGGCAGAAAAAATGGGACAACTGTAATAGCATAATCAATAAAATATACTTTAAAATAAAATAGAATCTTAAAGTAAAATAAAGTAAAATTTTAAAATAAACAAATCCATAAATAAATAAATAAACAAATCTTGCCATTTGCAATAATATGGCTGGACCCAGAGGGCATTATGCTAAGAGAAATATGTCAGAGAAAGACAAATACCATATGATCTCCCTTATATGTGGAATCTGAAACAAAAACAACTAACAGAGAACAAACTGGTGGTTGCTAGACATCGTTGGCGGGGAATGGTCAAAAGGTACAAACTTCCAGTCATTAAGTAAGTCCTAAGAATGTAATGTACAGCATGATGACTAAATAATACTGTACTATGTATTTAAAAGTTGCTAAGAGTAAATAGTAAAATTTCTCATTACAAGAAAAAGAGTTTGTGACTATGTGTAGTGATGGATGTTAGCATGACTTATTGTGATCATCTTGCAATATATCAAATTGTTATGCTATATACCTGAAACTAATAGTGTATTCAATTATGTCTCAATTTTTAAAAATTAAAAATTCTGTTTAGCAAGGACACTACCAAAATAACAAATATAGACAATTAACAGAATGGAAGAAAATATTTGAAAATCACATATCTGATGAGGGTCTGGTATCTGGAATATATAAAGAACCCCCCTACAACTCAATGACAAAAAGCCAGAAAACCCACTTTACATATAGGCAAGAGACTTAAATAGACATTTCTGCAAAGATAAAGAAATGGTCAATAAATATATGAAAAGATGCTCACCAACATTACCAGTTAGGGAAATGCAAATCAAAACTACAATAAGATACTATTTCATACCTACTAGGATTAGCAAAAAAAAAAAAAAGAAGAATGTAACGAGTATTGGTGAAGAGGGGTCAAGATTGAAATCCTCATGAACTTGGTGGAAATAAAATGAAGAAGCCAATGTAAAAAACAGTTCTGCAGTTACTGAAAAAGTTAAACATAGTATTACCACATGATCCACCAATTCTACTTAGGCATATATCCAAAGGAATTAAAAGCAGGGACTTCAGATATCTGTACTCCCATGTTCACTGCAGTATCATTCATAATAGCCAGAAGGTAGAACCAAGCCAACTATATATCAACAGATACATAAAATGTGGTATACAAGCACACATACTCAGCCATTAAAACGAAATTCTGATACATGCTACAACATGAATGAACCGTGAAGACACTGTGCTAAATGAAATAAGCTGTCAGAAAAGGACAAATATTTTATGATTCAATTATGGAAGATATTTAGAATAAGCAAATTCATGGAATCAGAAAATAGAACAGAAATTATATGGTGCTGTGGGGGCAGAGGGAATGGGGAATTTCGCTTAATAGGTACAAAGTTTCTGTTTGAGATGACAAAAAACATTCTGTGGATAGACAGTGATGATGATTACAGAACATTGTGAAGATACTAAAGCCACTGAGTTGTACAGAAATATGATTTAAAAGGTAAATTTTGTTATATTTTAACTCAAACAATTTTTAACTCAAAAACATTTTAATCAAAATAATGTGCATTAAGCTTATATAAAGTTTCATGGAGCTCATATTTTAAATGTTAATCACTCTCTAAAACAGCTAAAGGTTTAAAAAAACTTAACTTTTTATAAGGGTAAATCAACTGACAATTTTTCTATAATCAAAGGCAAGTGGAACTGGCCTCCCCCTCAAAGCCAGTTTTCTTACTAAATTGGGTTTCTAAACTGAATTACCTAGATGCTAACAAACGACCTGATTATCTAGGTGTCTTGGTTATTCAAGCCTTTTCATTCTTTGTTCATCTGGTAAACTTCTTTGGCCATTCCAATATACATTAGAATCTTGAATAGCAATGGTCAAAGGAAGTATAAATTAGCTTTAGTCACAAGCAATTTGTTAAACAGCCTGAGATTGCCAGTTGTGTTTGGGTTTTTTTCTAATGAGATGTAAAGATTAATCTCGATCCCCAAAGTACAGAAGCCACATTTTCCTCCTCTTCCTTATAAACAAATGATCAAGAAATGGCTCTCTACATAAAGATTTCTGTGATGCAAGATATACTAGAAAGCTCTTCATTCATTCATTATCAAGTAGCTCCTGATTATTTACTTATCATAATATACCTAATGGGTTTCCAGTGGATTTACTTGTTTGTTAGGGATACCTACTAGGTCCCATAGGTGATAGGACTCCACTAACGTCCTATAAGGCTTGTGCTTCTATACCACACTCATTTTGAAATTTCACAAACTCTATTACTCAGAATGGGCCACATTATGCTATAATAACAAATGCTTATCACAACATAAGTTGAGTTATCAACTCCTGCAAAATCCTCTGTGACTGTCCAAGGCTGTCTTTCCTACACTGGCTGAGCATTCCAAACTGCTTTAAATCTTGTGTTACCACCCAATATTAACAAAACAGGGGAAGAGGGAACAGCACTTTGCTCCCGTTTCATTTACCAAAACAAGTCACTTTACTGCACCTAACTTCAAGGCAGTAGGAAACACAACCCTCAGAATGCTTCAAAATAAGGTAGTACCTATCAATGCTTATCACATTAATACAAGATGAACTATGATAGCCTGTCTCAATGCATATTACTATCTCTCTCTAATCCTTTTGTTCAGGACTGATTTAACGGACGCATGATCTGTGCAGTCACACAGGGCTCCGTATTCAGAAAGGCCCTGTACTTGATTTAAAGCTCTGCTGTCACCATCTTGAGATTCTTAATTTTACCTTTAAATTTATTTGTGTTTTGGAATGAAGTCTCATGGGACAATGCAACATGCACGTGAACAAAGAGGATACATTTAAACTGCATGTCGGCCATTCCTTTCCACTTCATTCTCACATAGGTTTGGTGATGACCCATTAAGTACAGATTTCTAGTGGATTCATGCTGTGTGGGAATTAAGCCAGAATCAAAGTGAGTATAAGATAAGCACGTTGTCTACAACTAAGCAAGCAGGGAAACAGAAAGCGCAAGAAGTCATATTTTCTGTTTGAATCAGAACTTGGTTCAAACACAGAAGAAAGGCAATGCTATCCTAAGAAACATGAATGATGAAAAAACGTATATCTTTTCTTGCTCATGTTAATTCCTTGGTATTAACCAACCCCTTACGCTCAAAGTGATGACAGAGAAGGAAAGGGAAAGATATAGCAAGCCACAGTTCCTTTTCCTTTCAGTCCTGACAGTCAAAGGTAGAAAATGTTGGTAAAATGTGCAAATAAACGAGGTGAAATAGCCCTGGATGGTGCCACTCAGTGGATTGAGTGCTGGCCTGTGAACCAGAGTTTCCGCTTGATCACCAGTCAGAGCACACGCCAGGTCCCCAGTAGGGGGCACAGAAGAGGCAACCACACATTGATGCATCTCTCCCTTTCTTCCTCCCTTTCCCTCTTTCTCTAAATTAATCAATTAATTAATTCTTTTTAAAAAAAGAGGTGAAATAAAAACTGTTGCATAAGCTTTGTGCAGTGTCACCCGTATTCTGATAAGAATGAAATACGTATGTATAAGGTATAAAATACCAGCAATTCCACATAAGAGTTATATACTCTTACATTTGCATTTAAAACTGGCATTACACAATATAAAGATGAGCAGTAAAATTCATGCTTAATAATTTGAAACTTTTAATTATTTAGAATGATATTAAAAAGTAAATAAAAGAGTATGACAGATTTTAGTAACTTACAACTTTATATATTTGGTAGCTTTGTATTTTAATAATAACTTAATGGCACTTTTCCTGCTATTTTAAAATTTTAACAAAAATTATTTCTCAACATTCACATATAAGATGCTGGGTTAAAACCTGGGGATACGAAAATAAATATGGGCTCATGTTTAAAAGGGGAAATAATCATTTAAACGAATAATGAAAATTTTATGTGACACATTCTAAGGAAACCCTGAGGAAAGAAACTAAGAAAAGTTCATCATGGAAATAATAGTTGAGCTAAGAAAGAATGTCTCTCTTGGGAGAGGGAGAAGGATTAGTTCTAACAGATAAAGACTTGTTATGTATTAAACAAAATGTATTTATAAAACTGACAAGTTTTCAGGACCATAAAATAGCATGCATAATGATGAATACAGCAGATGAACTGGGAATGTGAAATGGTATTCACATTTGTATACCAAGTAGAATTTAAGACTTTAGGAAAGAAACGCCATACACTTATTTATAAGCAGAACTGTGGCACAATTTGTTTTAGGTTAACTTCAGCAGGAAGACAGAGTGGTGAGGAAAAGGACGAGTCAATAAAGTAAATAATAGTAATTATCAGTAATAGTAAAAAGCATTAGAAGGTTATTTTGGGCCTTATCACAAGTCATTTAGGTGAGGCTGTTTTAAAGTTAAATGGGTTTCTTTCCAGAAGGACCTTTCATACTCTTCAATATGCTAATAAGCAGGGTAAACCTAGGAGATATAATTTACAACATCTATTTGACTAAAGAAGCCTCTTTTGCCAGGACCACCTATCAGTACAAATCTCAAAGAACTGCAAGAAACAGAAATTTTATAATACTGTTCTATGAAACAGAAGGCCAGCACCAAGTGAGAAAAGCAGAGGGCAGCAGAGGGCTTAAGACAGAGGTAAAACAGCACATGTGAAGAACAGGAAAGAAATCTGTTAACACTGCCAAGCTGTGATAAGGAACTAACTAAACATATAAAACTCCAGTCTACTAATTTATACTATTTGCAAATATTTAAATTCAAACTGGGTAGGGGAATGATAGAATGAATATTTCAATAGGATAAGGAAGCACAACAGTAATGGTACCAGTTGGGGGAAGGATAAAGCCAAAAGAGACTACATACAGAGAGATTAGGAATAGATCAGAAAACTAAAGAAATAAGAAAAAATGAACATATAGATATTTAGGAGATTTTGGTCAGAAGTAGAACTGGTTTTGAACCATATGAGTAGGTGTATCAAGAAAAGTAAAGGTGAATACCGCTGGAACACAGAAATTAAGGAAAAATACAGTTAAAGTGCTAGATGACCTTCGAGTGTTATGCTTTCAATTGCCCAATATGATGCCAAGAATCACACCAAGGTATCAGTGAATACAGGGGAGTGACCTGGAGATTCCTAGATTGAAATGACAAAATAGGATAAGAAATATAGCCAGCAGGCATCACTCTCAAAAGGAGAATAATTTTAGAAGAGGAAAGAAGAATAAGCTACATCCCTGAGAGGATTTAGAATAATGGTTTTCAATCTTTTTTCTGTTTTAATGAATCTGAAAAATAGAATACATTCCCAACAAAAACAAACAGAAACACAAGAATGGGGTGGGGGGCAGGGGATAACTGTGAGTGCTTTATAAAGCTTTCCAAAGTGATTATGAAATGCCTTCCTAAGGAAATATAAAACTCTCATATATTGAAAATCACTGGTTTAAAACTGGTACTATCAGAGAAAGCTTAAGTACAAGCTCTAAACACAAACTAACAAATTTTTATTTGTATGACATAATTCAAGACACTGCCACATAACAATACCACAAGCTTCCTACATAAAGTCCCAAAGCTTTTACAAATATTGTTTTAAAACTTTTTTGCAATAAAAAATATGTAGAAATGATGAAAAAAGTTTAACACAAAATGGTATTTTCAATACAATTACAGGTATATAAAATTTAAAAAAATTTTGATGATATAGCATCAGCTAATACAGGTCTAGTATTTGCATTCATTATCTTCATGCATCTGCGAAGTTAACAGTCTTGTCATGTTTCCATCTTACACATTAATGAGGCTAGAGTTTATGATTTGCCTAAAATGACACAAATGAGAGTGGTTTATGCCTAACAAGAAATAAGACTCCCAATTTTTGCTCCATTAGTCTAAACCAGTGGTTCTCAAACTTTCTCATCTCAGGATCTATTTATTCTATTAAAAATTACAAAAATTGTAAAAACTTTTTGTGCTTATAGATAATGACATTTATATCATTAGGTTTTAAAACAGAAATTTTTCAAATACAATATATTATTAACTCATTCTATGAGGTCAGTATTACCCTACCACCAAAACCAGACGAAGACATCATAAAAAACTACAGACCAATGTCTATTATGAAAACAGATGTAAAAAGTCCTCAACAAAATAATACAAACAAATCAAATCCAGCAACAAAAGGATTATAAGCTAGGAACAAGGGGTATCTATTCCAGGAATGCAAAGTTGGTTCAATATATGACAATCAATTGATGTAACACTATGTCTATGTCAATAGGAAAAAGGACAAAAATCACATCGCCATCCCAATAGACAAAAAAAAAAAAAAAAGCATTTGATAAAATCTAACACCCCTTTATGATTTAAAAAAAACTCAACAAACTAGAAATAGAAAAAAAACTTTCTCAATCTGACAAAAGACATCTAAGAAAAACCCACAGGTGACATCACACTTAATGGTTAAAGACTAAATATTTTCTCCTCTAAGAACAGAAACAAGACAAAGATGTCTGCTCTTTTCACTTCTATTCAACACTGTACTAACCAGGGAAATTAGACAAGAAAAGGAAATACAAGGCATCCAGACTGGGAAGGAAGAAGTACAACTTTTGCAGATGATGTCAATCTTTCACAGAAAATCCTAAGGAATCCACAAAAAATAGAGGTAATAAATGAGTCCAGCAAGGTTACTATCCCAGATCAATATCAAAAAGTTGTATTTCTATATACTAGAAATACCAAAAAAGAAATTAAGAAAATAATTCCATTTATAATAGCATCCAAAGATAAAATACTTAGCAATAAATTTAACAAAAGTGTAAGATCTGTACACTGAAAATTACAAAACATTGTTGTAATAAATAGATGAAGGACAATTTTGTTGGGGACCACTTTTATGTGGTATCGGAGACTTTAGCCCCCGCGCTAGCAAGGCCTTGAAACAGGCCTGTAAGACTTGACCGGAAAACCAGGAAAGCAGGAGGCAGGCATGACCCAATGCTAGCACCGAGGCACCCCGTGGGAAATCAGGCCTGAAGAATGCATTGTAGCCTTTGAAGTTTGCTTTGCTTTGCATAGCCCTGTTGTTATAAACTAGATGTTTAAGTTCAAAACAGGGGAGTAAATTCATGATCCATGCCTTAATGACCACCTGGCGCCAGTGTATCTAACAGACTCTGACCTGAGGCAGATCTCTGTGTTCCTTCAATTGTTATCTATAGATAATATCTGTTTTCTGTAACTATAGCCTTTTGACATGGATTGATAAGCTATGCATGCATGCTGTATAGCCCAGCGCATACCATCTCAATAAAAGCCATTTAGAGAAAGGGCTGGAGGCATTCTCCACTAGAAGGAATCACCAGTCCCTTCCCACCCCCTACCCCCACCCCGAACAGATCGTGTCCAGGCCAAACTCATTTCATCTGTGACCAGAACTCTGCGAGAGAGGTTTCTCTCATAATTTAAAGGAAATAAAAGTAAATAGAAAAATATCTCATATTCATGAACTAAGAAACTTGATATTAAGATAATGATACTCCCCAAATTGATCACAATTTCTTTCAAAACTCTGGCTCCCCCCCTCCCTTTTTCTTTCTTTTTTTTTTTTTTTTTTTTTGACAGAAACTGACAAAGTGATCCTAAAACTTGTATCAAACTGGAAGGGACTCCAGCCAGAACAATCTTGAAAACGAACTGAAGATTCACACTTCCAGGATTCAAAACTTACTACAAAGCTACAGTAAACATGACTGGGTACTTACCTAAGGCTAGACAAAGAGATCAATGGAAAATCCAGAATCAATTGAGAATCCAGAAATAAACACAGAGATTTACAGTCAACTGATTTTCAACAAGGATGCCAAAACCATTCAACAAGGGAAATAGTCTTGTCAAGAAATGGTGCCATAACAAATGGACGGCCTCATGCAACAGACTGAAGTTGGACCTCTCCCTCACACCACATACAAAAATAAACTCAAAATGGATCAAAGAACTAAATTAAAAGATACAACTATAAAATTGTTACCAGGAAACATAGGTATAAATCCTCATAATCTTGGATTAAGCCATGATTTCTTATTTATGACTCCCAAAGCACTGGCAACCAAAAACAAAACAGCTAAATTGGACTTTATCAAAATTGAAAACTTAGGCACTTCAAAAACATACCAAAGAAAATGAAAAGAACAATATAGCAGTTCCTAAAAAAAATTAAATGTAGATTTACCCATGTGATCCAGCAATTCCACTTCTGGGGATATACTCAAAGAACTGAAAGCAGGGACTTGAACAGGTATTTATATATCCATATCCACAGCAGTCTTATTCACAATAGCCAGCAAGTGGAAACAACCCAAGTGTTTATCAGCAGAGGAATGGATAAAAAAGTGCGATATATAACAAGAGTATTATTAGCCTTAAAAAGAAAGAAAATTCTGGCACATGCTACAACATAGAAGAACCCTGAAGACATTGAAATGGAATAAGCCAGAAAAGGACAAGTACTGTATGACTCTAATTATATATAGTCAAATTCATAAAGACAGAAAGTAGACATTGGTATCCAGGAGTTGCAGGGAAAAGGAAATGGGGAGTTACTACTTGATGGGTAGAGTTCTGGTTGGGAAAGTAAAAGTTCTGAAGATGGGTGGTAGTGATGGTTGCACAATATGAACGTACCTAATGTCACTGAAGTACACTTAAATTGGTTAAAATGGTAATATTTTACATTTTTAATTAAAAAGTTAAAATAGCCCCCATAACAGGACAATTTTGCAAATCATATACATAATAAGGATCTGTACCCAAAATATATAAAGAACTCTTCCAAGAAAAAACAAATTTTAAGTGGGCAAAGGATAGTAAATAAACATGTCTCCAAATAAGATACATAAATAGCCAAGCATATGAAGAGGTGTTCAATATCATTAGTCATTAGGGAAATTCAAATCAAAACCACAATGACATACCACTTCACCTGCTAGGAAGGCTATAATTTAAAAGGTGAATAATAACAAGTGTTGGTAAGGATGTAAAAAAATACTAGTGGGAACAGAAACTGGTGCAGCCTCCTGAAAAATAGTTTGGCAGGTTCTCATAAGGAAAAACATAAATATATCAAAACACACAGCATTTCCACTCCAGGGTATATATTCAAGAGAAATGGACACGATGGGAGCTTAAATACTTAATGACTCTGATCAATTTTAATGACAATTATTTAAAGTACAGTATATAGCTCAGACTGACAAAGTGCAATCAGATTTAATTATTATTCACAAGTCATACTTTAGGTTCTTACAAAATATTTTGACAATCTATGTGATTATACTGAATTTAACCTCCTCTACAGGAGGATGTTAAATCTAAGGTCTGACAAACTAAAATTGAGATGCAACACAGTATAGTGGTTAAGAGTTCTGATTCTAGACTCAAGACACCTGGAATTCAAATCCTAACTCTGCAGCAAACCAGCTTTGAGATCTTGTCCAAGGTACTTAATTAACCCTTCTGTACCTACTTTCCTCACCTATAAATGATAACATAAAGAGAGTTGTTGAGGACTGACCTGATGCTTCTAAGATCTTTAAATAGAAACTATGCAGAAAATTATCTATTGGCATTGTAAATCAAATACCCATTTAAAACAACCAGAATACTATGTACTTACAAACATACCTATTTCTTTCTGAAAGTATAGGTTACTTTGTATAAAGATCAGGACCTCCCTCAAGTTTCCTGAAGAACATTGACCTTGCATGAATGTTCTCCTTTCCAGCCCACACTCCCCAATGCCTTATCCTATTGCTTTCTAGTGTTATACTAGAAAGTAGTCAACTAACTCAGCCAAGGAGTAAAAGAACTTACTGAGTAACAACAAGGTGATTTCTCCCAAAGGTATTTGTACCTGAAAAGAACCTTCTAATATATTAAAAATTCTTACACAAAGGGATTTGGATGGCAGAATTCTCAAAGAAAACTAGTCTGGAATACAGAAAAGAGAGGACAGTGGCATGGAAAAGATGGTCTGACTATCCACTGAAAACAAGTAGAATCTTGTTGGTAGGAAAACCAAGAGAAAGAAATACTAAAGTAGGAGTTAGAATACAGACCTCAGATCACAGGTCAATCACTATCTATCTCACTTGGTGATCTCAATTGACAAGATGAAAAGCCAAATGCCTTAATTTAACATACACAGTAACTTTCACAATCTGCTACTTCCAACCATTTCTCACTGCTCTATCTATAAATCTTTAATTCCTGACACATTGAATTTCTCCCTTTTTCCTACATTCCAAGACCCAAAACAATTTATCTTTGTGTTTTATTCCTTACCACTGGAAGAACTTACAGTCTATCCCCTTCTCTACAGTCTATCCCCTTCTCTACCTAGCAAACTTCTGTCCATCCTTCAAAAGTCAGCTTCTTCCCTCTGAATTCCCATAATCTAGGGCATCAACCGGTGAGTGACAGCAGGCACATTTGTGTGCCTCAAGAATTTTTAGAACATACAATACTTGCCCTGGCCAGTATGGCTCAGTGTGTTGGGCATCTCCCACAAAAGGAAAGGTCACCAGTTTGATTCCTGGTCAGGGCACATGCCTGGGTTGCAGGCCTGGTCCCAGGTTGAGGTTGCATGTGAGAGGCAATCCATGGATGTTTCTCTCACATCAATGTTTCTCTCCCTCCCTTTCCTTCTCTTTAAAATAAATAAATAAAATCTTCAAAAACAAAAACAAAAAACATGCAATACCTCACTACTTAGAGGCACAGACCTCTTTTCCCTTAGATTATCAATTAAAAAAAATAACAATACAACAATAACCATCTGGTGTGAATGAATAAAAATTATACCTCTTTTTGTGTCAGACTGGCAAAAAGTATTTTTGGTATGCCACAGAATTTTGGTAACTAGCTTATGTGTGCCATAAGATGAAAAAGGTTGAATATCGCTGATCTAGAGTGGAGTAATTTACATGTATTGTATAGAGACTGAGTTCCCTGAGAGATTGTCTTCAATAATTCTTTACCTCTAAAACCTAGCTGCACCTAAAATGGAGTACAAAGGAAATGCAAATATTTGATTAAATGAATGACTGATGAATAAATGAGCCACCTTAAGCAGTTCCTCCTATAAAATTAAGAGAATACTTGATACATCAGAGAAGCAACATGGCCTATATAATAGCAGAGCAGAGAGCTGCTTTGAATCTAACTCTATGATCTTCAGCAAATTACTTAACCTCTGAGTCAGACATTCATCATTTACAAAACAGGTTTCATAGGACTGTTACATTGAACAAGTGAAAAAAAATACACAATACCTAGAACAAAACAGACATTCAAAGAAATGTTAGTTCCCTTTTCTCTCCCTCTTTAACTCTCAGGATAATTATGGACACCCAATGAGATCATTTGATATGAAAATAATTTGGAAACTGTAACATCACACAAATTAAATCTCTCACTTAAGAGAGAAGAAATCTAAGTTGTTCATCTTTGCATTTATATACCTTTTCTTCTTTTTTGGGTTTTTTAGAAAAACTCGAAGACATGCTGGTTTTTAAACATTTCCCCAAATTATGCAATTATCTAGGATTCTAAAATTAAAACTTAGTTTAGTGTAAACAATGCTAATTTATCTAAAATTAAGAAGAAAATGTCTACATTCCAGCTTCACCTTACAGTGTCCTTTTCCCTTGCCTGTTTTAGATCCTTCTAGAACTATCCTTTTTTTAGAACATAATTCTATCTACAGTAATGACTTTATTTGAATTTCATAACATTGTATTACAAATTGAAGCACTTGTAGTTTACTTTAGAAAGTAATACAAGCCACTGAATTGTTATATCAAACTGATCTAATTTTTTTAAGAATAAACAAAACTTAATGGTAAGTCTTGCTTAATGTTTCTCTGAAACCAGAAACTCTGTAGAAAATAAATTCAAACACCTTTCTCTACCCACAGATCCTGATTTGACATTCTATAAAGAACACAACATAATTAATGGTGTTTATTATGCACGTCAAGGTTAACTTTGAGGAGAAAGAAATTCTCTAATTATATTTACTAAAAGAGATCTGTTCTAGGAGTAAAAATTCTCTTTAAACAATGTTCTATTAATCAGAGATATTTATAATTACAATTATAAATTTTTATTTTAAAACGTCTAAAATTACAATGTGAACACTGTACTCTTCTAGCTAAATTATCTAAAAATAAATGTAATTCAAGGTGTGATTTAGGATTTACAAAATTGAACATCTTAATTTATCTATATACTAACAACTTGACCTAGAACAATGAAAAGATTTTTTCTTTTTGTATTTAGATATTTGCTAGACTTAAAATATTAAATGTTAGTAACTTTCACTTCTGTATTATTTCAAGGAAGCTTTTTTCCTTTGCCACACTAATCAAATGAAAAATTGCTAGCAGCAGGGAAATTTATCTAAATGGGCTTTTTAAAAAACTTTTTTTGTTTATAGTATTTTTAAAGTGTAAATGACTTAAAATTCTTATTTTCCTCAAGTTATATGGTTTTTAAGGACTCGTTAAATTTCATTTATGAAGTATGATAGCACACTAAATACTAGTGAAGTCATTATCTTAAGCATGGCTTTCTAAATGAATCAATACTTCATAATTTTTTTACAAGTTGTGACTAATCAGCACTGGGATGAGTGTAGTGCAGCAATATCTAAGGAGACACACAAGGGTTCTGAGCCTGAAGAAAATTTCAGCATACAAATGACTTAAATGCAGAACATACTCACTGATACTAACCAAAAAAAGTCAACTTAAAAAAAAAAAAAAACAGAAAAATGTATAAGAACAACAATTAAAAAGATTCTTCAATTAAAAAAAAAAAAACAACCATCCCACAATTCACCACATTGGTATGGCATTCTCTCTAAAGTACCATATCCAATTGGTATTATCCAATTTTATTACCTAATAGTTCTCATTACTTTAAAAACAAACAGGATATGTTCTGTTTCACCAAGTATTACACATTTCACTACTATAAGACTTGAGCGGTGGGGGAAGGCGGTGGTAATCTTTGGAAACAAAAGGTAATCTCATCCACTCCAGCTAATTAATTACTGGATGCCAACAATACACAATTCGAATCGCATTTCTGGACACTAAGAAGATTACAAAAGGAGTGGAACATCAAAATATTTGAATGACAATGAAGAAATATGGTATACCAAAACTAAGATATTGTGCATGGTACAAAATTCATCTGATTAAAGATTTGATAAGAATCTGAAAAGAAAATGTTTAATTAACGTTGTTAAAATAACAGTAATTCATCCCATTCAGGCATGACCTGAAGTCCCGTTAATGTGCTTCTTTCGGGTCTAAATATCTCATTCTTTTGCAATCCGGATACCCAAAGGACCTGAAACCTCTCGTGGAGGCGTGCAACATACTCCGTGAGGGCTGTTTACAAATAAGAATCTCACAGTTCCCCACGTCAAAAGCGTTCATTACCACCATTCCACTGGGGGGCGGGGAGAGAGAAGGCGGGCGAGCAAGAAATGAAATCCACATACACTTCTGCCTCCTCCAACAGGGGCGAACCCAGAGAAAATATTCATCATGTATTATATGCGCGTGTATATTTGTTATGTATGTACGTCTATAACTAAGCAAGGAGTGAAAGAAAAGGCACACAAGACAGGGAATCGTACTGGATCCAGGAGAATGCTCACGCCAGTTCCATTAATTCAAAATCTGCCTCCCAGGTCTACAGGTTACGGAGAGCCCCAGCCTTTCAACGGAGTTTGGCCCTAAAGCGCCCCAATGTCCTGCACAGGCCGCCCAGGCCGCCGCCCCTACCTCCCTTATCCCTGCCTTCCTCTGGATACCCGAAGCCCATTCCTGCAAAGAAAAGAAGTGTCAGGCCCAAAGGGAGCGGCTGAGATGCACTCCGGCTGGGCCGCGGACACCTGCGAGGCACGGCACCTGAGAGCGAACAGGGGGCGGCCCAACCTTCCCCGAGCACACCCACTTGGTGCTGGGTGCTTCACCGTGGCCCGAACCTCCGTACCTGCGAGCTACAGGCGCGCGCGGCGCCTCCTCATCTCAATGGCTCCCGCTCCGCCTCCGCCTCCCGCTGTGGCTGCCGTTGCTGCCGTGCTGCCGTCGCTACCGCTGTCGTCTTCGTTGCCGCCGCCGCCGCCACTGGAGGCCGGGACAAGACGAGCTCAGGACTCCACCGCCATGTCCGCTGCGCCGCGAACTGCATTGTGGGGGTGGGGGAGGGGAGTAAAGGGGGAGGGGAGGAGAGAAAGGGAGAGAAAGAGGTGGACACGCTGTAAGGAGGGGGCTGTAGATGGAGAGGTGGGGGAATGAGAGAGCGAGCGAGACAGAAAATGAACCCGGAATGGAGTCCTACCCCGGGGTGGGAGAGAAGAACGAAGCTGGGGAGACCCTTGAAAAGACAGGGGAAAGGGTTGAGGGGTGCCCCCTCCCTTGGTTCTTGGGGTCCCTGTGCACCAGTTAAATCCAGATAGGGTAGTAAACACCAATGGGGGAGGGGCTACGTTCGGGACTGGTAGAAGCGTCCAGAAACAATAGGGCGGGGTCGAGGTGAGAAAACTGTGCACGCACACTCAACGTTGAGGGAAAGGGTGGGCACGGGAGAATAGTCTTTAGTCTGCGAAGAGAGGGCAGGGCTCTCTAGGGGGAGAGTCGAAGTCACCAAGGCCTCGCAGGGAGGGGCGGGGCCAGTGAGCGAGGGTCAGTATGTCTGGCGCCCCGCGAGGAAGTCAGTGCGCAAAAAGAGGCGGGGGTCTCCGGCACTGGCGCGCAGCTCTCCGCGCAGGTCGCTCCTGGGCTGCGTGTCTCCCTACTGAGGCCCTGAGGGGGAAGAAGGGCCCAAAAGCCAACTCGGGGTCTCTCTCAAAGAGTGTCCCTCCCCCCAAGGAAACCCCCAGCTTTGGACGTGCACCCTCTCACCTGGCTCACCCACTGGCCCATCCTGGGCCTTCGCGTACCCTCGGCGGCTAGCGCGGGCTATTCAGCAGCGGCGGGTACCTAGGCAGAGGAGGGCTCGATTTTTACCCCTCTACCTATTCAACCACAAGCAGACCAAAGCTGAAATCGTTTTCATTTTAAAATGCAGCTAACTTAGGAGTTAAGGAGTTCAGCAGAGAAATCCCAAGAGTATTTTCCTGAAAAAAAAAAAAAAATTTAGAAATCACTAATTTACCCGTGATTGGAATCAACTACTATTTATGGACTCCCGTTCCCCTCTCCCCTTGATTTTAATGTGTCAGGTCCTTCCACATGGTTATTTTAAGTCAAAATCCGAGAGAATTTGTGGTTTGGTTAGTTTTTTTAAGACCCCAGCCTTGGAGATTTTATTCAACTAATCTCTGGCCTCAAAGCTGGACAATTCACACAACTAGGGGTCTTTGCATTTGCCAAGTTCTAGGCAGGAAAAGGATATGACAAGGATGCAGGGTGGGGAGGAGGCATGCTAAATCTTAAGTATTTACAAGATATTGCCTTATACATTTTCTTATAATAGGACTCAGAGACAACCTATAAGAGGTTAGAGAAGGGCATTCCTGTCTGCATAATCCATATACTTCCCACTACACGCCAGAACTGGATACCTCATTTGTTTATGTCCACATGAATCAGAAGCTTGATGAGAAGGAACCAAGCATTGCCCACTAAGTGCTAAGCATTTTCACAGGGACTTCACATATTTCCTCATTTAAAGATCCTCACAACCCCATAAAATCCGAACTATTCCCATTTACAAATGAGAAAATTAGAGCTCTGAGCATAAGTGCATTTTACTCCTATCTGTCTGATGCCACAGGGACCCAGTATAATGCATGGAGTAGTGGATTTCAAGTTAAAAGAGCCTTGCCTGGTTTCAACACTTAGCTGCGTGACTTTAGGCAAATACACCCTCTGAGTTTCCTCATCTGTAAGTTTTTAAAGTAAAAAAACCTACTTCACAAGGATGGTGTAAGGGTAACAACAGTGCACAAAAGTTAAAGTCCATGAAGACATTAAGATGATATTAACATGGGATATCAATGCCCTTGGAGCAAGTTCAATTGAATAAAATTTCCTGATTACTTAAGAGCAAACCATTGAGTTAGGTGTGTAGGGATACAAAGGCAAACCAGATCCCTGTCTAAAAAATTCACCACTGAGCAAGGAAATGGTTCTATTGAGCTACAATAAAAGCAATATGTCATTTGAACAAAGGCTGGGCTAATACAGAGGAGTGTGATAAATTCCACTTGGGTGAGGCTTTAATGAAAGTGTAGAAGCCAGACCTTGGAGGCATGCCTGCTATGTGTCAGACACATGTATGTGCTTCAGAGAACATCATTTAGTCTGGAGTACTCAGAAGATAATGCATCTGGAAGCAAAAGCCAGGGCCAGACTGAGAATCCCAGCACCTCTCTGCAATTACCCTTCCTGCTAACTTTCTTCTACCAACCTTCCTGACCCAGCTCAACTCTTCCTATCTCAAGACTCAGCTCAGCTCTTGCCTCTGTTAAATCTTCCTGATCACCCTCTCCATCAAAAGTGAAAACTCCATTCTCTGAATCCTTACATGCTACTTTTATAAGTCTGACCCAATTAGATTATAAACTTGAGCACAAATACTCATATTTGTATTTCTTATATCATCTACCTGTTGAGCTGAAAATTTTAGTAACTATAATGTTATCATCATAACAAAGTATGCATAGATCGAGTATTATTTCTATGTAAAGAATGAAGAAAATTGGGGCATGAGAGGCTTAAGTAGTGGGCAGGGTCATATAGTAACTCACAGTCAGGATTAGAATACCAGTCCTGTGTGACTCAGTTCTTTCCATTGAATCACAAACAGCTTACTGAGAAAATGGTAAGTGTCTGACTGCTTTGTAAAAATACACTGAGGACTTATATCTGATACTTGTGAGAGAGACCTCGTGATTGTGATTGAGTCTCCAAATTTAGCCTTTCAGTCCGAAGTTCTGAGAACTCAATTTCATCCAAACTCCGGTGACAATTACTTGCAGCAAAAATCTTATCATATATAACGGGAAATAAAATTTCACAGTGGATCAATATCCATATTCTCTTATCTTCTAGGTGATAGAAGAACCTAGTCCAAAAATAATCCTATCGGATGAAAAGATGATGTGATGGGTAAATTAAATCAGAACAAGAAGGGTATCTCAAGAGATAACTGTATTCAAACCAAGTAGATATGCTGGTAGATTATAAAGAGAACAAATCATAAAGGGCCATGTATGCCAGTCAAAAAAAAGCAGGCTTTATCCTGTAGTTAATGGGGAGTCACTGAGCATTTGTAAGCAAGAAAGAGTTATGACCAGATCTGCTAAAGATTTTTTTGTTAGCCTTCTTTTTTCCCCATATACCTCATTTTTTCAAGGAGAGAGACTTCAGTGGTTGGTAACCTTCTATAGACACTAGCTGATGATGAACTCAAGTCAAAAAGAGTGCGTCCACCCCCATGATATGGTCCTTACCATGTTTTGGTCATGTACCCTTAGACTTACCTTAGCATATGTGTACTTGCTACCTACTGATTCTATTTAATTTGTCCTGATGATTCTATGCGGAATTTTAAATTATAGCCATACCTTCTAGCTTAGTTCCTTGAAACATTAGAGTCTTTTTTTAAGGTGGATTTATAAATGTGAATAAAATCTGAGGTTAGAAAGGACATTGGAATTCATACAGTTGCACATGTCAAGATCACAGATACATGGCAGAATCTGATACTACAAAGGTAGCCAAGGACCACATCATAAGAGCCAAGTATGCCATTTTTAAAAGCTGGCCTTTATTCAAAAGTTAATGGGCAGTCACAGAACATTTGCAAGCAAGATAGAGAGATAGATTATCAGACCTGCCTTCTACAGCAAAACTTACAAGTGGTCATCCAACTTCTGTTTGAATATTTGTAGTTATAGATAGCTCACTCCTCCCCAGATCTGTCCTAGATGTTAGAAGTTTTCTTCTCTGAGGTGAAATCTTCCTTCCATATGTCTATAGATTTTTGTAATCCTGACCTCAAAAGTAATATTATGCCTCTTTTTCTTCATATATAAAAATAAGAATGTGAACTAGATGAATTAGCAAAGGAAACAGGTTTAAAGGTCTGTAATTCTGACATAAACTCCTTTTAAGTCACTATTCTACTTTCCTTTAAATTAATTTACTTTCCCCTTTTTCTCTAAAACAAAAATGAGATCCAATTCCATTCTAACAGTCTCCCTATGACCAATGCTAGTGTGTTAGCATGGTCTGTACTCTTATCCATCTTTGTATCCTATAAAATGTCATGTACTCTTCCAGATATAAACTCTTGTATATATGGTTAAATGATTTTTGACAAAGGTGCAAAGGCCATTCAATGGGGAAAAGACAGTCCTTTCAACAAATGATACTGGGAAAACTGAATATCCACATGCAAAAAATGAAGTTGGACTCTTACCTAACACCAAATACAAAAATTAACTCAAACTGGATTCTTTGACCTAAAATAATAAAACATGTAGAAGAAAACATAGGGCAAAAACTTCACAACATTGGATTCTGCAATGATATCTTGGATATGACATCAAAGGCACAGGCAGCAAAAGAATATATAGACAAACTGGACTTTATGAAATTATATTTTTGTGCATCAAAAAACAGTATCGACAGAGTAAAAAGGCAACCCACAGAATGGGAGAAAATATTTGCAAATCATGCATCTGAAAAGGGATTAATATCCAGAATACACAGAACTAAAAGTCAATAACAAAAAACGCTGACAAAAATGGGGAAAGAGCTTGAATGTACATTTCTCCAAAGAAGATATACAAACGGCCAATAAGCGCATCAAGAGATGTTCAACATCACCAATCAACAGGAAAATGCAAATCAAAACTACAATGAGATACCACCTCACACCTGTTAGGATGATTATCATCAAAAAAAAATTTTTTTAACCTAGAAAATAATGAGCATTGGTGAGGATGTGCAGAGATTGGAACCCTTGTACACTGTTGATGGGAATATAAAATGATTCAGCTACTATGGAAAACAGCATAGTGGTTCCTCAAAAAATTAAACATGGAATTACCATATGATCCAGCAGTTACACTTCTGGGCATTTACTCAAAAGAAGAAAGCAGGTTTCAAGAGATATTTGTACATCCATATTCATAACAGTATTATTCACAATAACCAAAAAGTAAAAGCAGTTCAAGTGTCCATTGACAGATGGATAAGCAAAATGTGATATATACATACAATAGAATGTTATTCAACTTTAAAAAGAAAGAAAATTCTGACACAGGCTACAACATGGATGAACCTTGAAGACATTGTCCTAAATGAAATAAACTAGTCACCAAAAGACAAATATTTTATGATTCCAGTTATACAAGTTACTTTGGGTAGTCAGATTCAAAGACAGAAAGTAGAATGGTGGTTACCAGGGGCTAAGGGGAGGAAACAGTGAGGTGTTATTGTTTAGTAAGTACAGAGTTTTAGTTTTGCCAGATAAAAAGAGTTCTGGAGATGGATGACTGCACAATATGAATGTACTTAATACCAATAAACTGTACACTTAAAATGGTGAAGTTAATAAATGTGGTATGTGTATTTTACCACAACTTTTTTAAATTAGAAAAAAATGTCATGCACTCTGATGAGTTCTGGAGCCACAAAGCTCTCTTCCCTCAAAGAGCTCTCAGAAAGGTAAACAGATAACAATAACACATGATAATTGCCAGAATAAGGGTATGTATAAAGTATGATGTGGATACAAATAAGGGTTAATTAATTTTGCCTGGGAGAGAATAATCATTTATTAGGCAAAGAATGATCAACAAAAGTTTGTATGTTAAATATCCTCGAAGGGTGAGTGAGTCTTAAACAACTAGAGGGGAGAAAGAGCATTTATGACGCAGAGGAGAAAAGGGACAGGGCATGTTTCAGGAACCTACAAGTAGTTGGCACACTGGAGGGAGGGTATAGGAGATGATAGTGGAGAGGTGAGGCCTGCTATACAGTGCCAAGCGCTTGGGGCTTAACCTGAAAGGGTTTTAAAGACTGATGGAGTATATTTTGATATTTAAAAAGATTAATCAGCAGTGTATAGAAAAGAATAGAGGAGCCAAAACTAAAGGCAAGGAAAACAGTAAGGGATTGTTGTAGAAAATCAGGTGAGAGATTATGATAGCTTGAAATAAGTAGGCATAGTGAATGACAGAATTCAGCAAGACTTAAATGACTTATTGAATTTTTGTACATGGTAGAATGAAGGCTCTCACGTAGGTCTTTCTTGTCCAGGAAGCTTTTACTAGTGCCAACTCTGAACAACTAGTAATGGGTGGTGTGCAGTTTAGAAAAAGAGCCTAAAGATAAATCTAGACACAATAGGAAAGAATGATGAATTAGTAATTTCTGCCATGGATGCAGAATGGTAGAGCACTAGAACATGACAGATACTCAACGTTCCTATTCTCAGGCAGTGGAAACACAAAAATGTGCTACATGTTTTAAAGAATACATACAATGTATTTCCATTTTTAAAAATTTAAAAACAGGCAAAGCTAATCTTTGTTAATAGAATTCAGAATGGTGATTATTTCTAGGTAGGAATGTAGACACAGACTGGGAAGGAGTAAGGGAAACCATCTAGAGTTCTAGAAATGTTCTAGATCTTGATCTGGGTTAATACATATGTGAACAACCACTGAGTTGTACATATAAGTTTTGTGCTCCTTGCTCTATAAATGGTACACACCAATTTAAAAAAGTGAAAAACATTAACATGTTAAAGAATGGCAAGTAGTCTGATGTAACATGGAGTAAGGAAGAAAAAGGTTAGCAGATTGTGGGGAGATAAAGACAGAGAGGTAGAATGGCAATAGATTATGAACAGTCTTGGGAGCCATATTAACAAGCTGGAACTTGACCCTACAGGCATTGGAAAGCATCTCAAGTTTTGAAGTAGGGGAAGTACATGATCATTTCTCTGTTTTCCCTGTGCAGAGTCTGCTTAGAGAGAGAAAGATGGAAAAGAGTTTCTCTGACCCAGACAGGCTTGCAGACCTAGTATCTTCTTGGCTAAAGGGATATCAATTCTATATCCATCCTTGGAAATCATGAAAGGGAGGAAAATTCAATAGTTACCTATGAAAGCACTTGGCAAATGACTTTAATACAAACTTTAAATATTTCTTGTTATAAACCAAACAGAACCACTTTGCAAAATTTCAAGCCTGAGGAAAAGTGGCAAAAACTATCTACAATACCACCACAGGACTATTAGCATTTTGTTATCCTGAATTTCTTACCAGTCTTTTTCTTTTTCTTTATTTTTAAAGTTAGCTATTCAAGATAAGGCAACTGGCTGATAGGAGTAACTGGGGTCAGATACAGAGAGGCAAAACCAAAAGTAGTCTCTGGGCATATTCTGGCAGGAGCAAGGCAGAATCTAAAAGAAAGCCAAGTCAAAAATACATGTCTAAAATGAGCGAGCAAAGGGCAAGAGTACAAACGGTGGGGAGGTTCAAGAGCCAGCCCTGTAGAAGAACAGTACATATAGGGAAGTTTCTTTTTTAGGTACCTACTGTATATTGTGAGGCTGAGTGTGGTTGCTTAAAGTACTAAGATGAATAGTTGTAATCTTAATTCATCAAGAATTAAGATTAATTTTGGTCTGTTTTCATTTAACCTTAAATCATAAGCATTACTCATATTGTTGTGTAGTTTTCATAACCACTTGTGTTTTCAGAAGTTAAGTTTTATTTTAATTAAAAAATAAATATTTTTTAAATCTTTAAAAAAAGATTTTAGTTATTTATTTTTAGAGAGATGGGAAGGGAGGGAAAAAGAGAGGGAGAGAAACATTGATGTGTGAGAGATACATCAACTGGTTGCCTCTCACACACCCCCAACCAGGGACCTGGCCCGGAACCCAGGCACATGCCCTGACTGGGAATCTAACTAGCAACCCTTCTGTTTGCAGTCAGGTGCTCAACCCACTCAGCCACATGGCAGGGCTAAAAATAAATATTTTTTAAATAAGTTTTATTTTATTCCTTTAATAATTTTATTTCCTTTAGTGTGGTTTATTTGTTTGTTTTTTTAAACTTATAAATCTTTGGTAAAATTATTTTTGACTAAATTACTTTAATGTTTATAAACAGTTCCCTGATTTTTCAGACATTCAAAAGTGAACTTTTTTCCTGATTATAAGACTATTACATGCAGTTTGTAGAAAATCTGGAAAATACAGAAAAACATAAAGAGAAAAATAACAATAGACCACAACCTTACTATCTTAAGATCATCAATTGAAACAACTTTTTGGCATATTTCCTTCTAGTCTTTTTTTAAAGATTTTATTTATTTATTTTTAGAGAGAGAGGAAGGGAGGGAGAAAGAGAGGGAGAGAAACATCAATGTGTGGTTGCCTCTCATACACCCCCTACTGGGGACCTGGCCTACAACCCAGGCATGTGCCCTGACTGGGAACTGAACCTGTAACCTTTTGGTTCATAGGCTGACGCTCAATCCACTGAGCCACACCAGCCAGGGCACTTCTAGTCTTTTTTTTTTTTTAAATGCACTTTAACATAGTTGTGATCACACTTTGTGTATAATTTTTTACACAATGTTTCATAGATATTTCTCCACATCATTGAGAATTATTTGTAAATGTAGTTTTAACAGCTGCAAAATATTACACAAGAGAAGGTGCCACAGTTTGCTTAACCAGTCCCTTATTGTTAGGCATTTAATTAAATTAGGCATTTAATTTTTTACTATTATAAATAATGCTTTTTTTTGCATAACTGTATGAAACACTATAAGGTAATTCCTCAGAGAAAATTCTCAGATGTGGGATTTCTACATTAATCACTGTGAAAATTTAAAAGGTTCCTAATATTCACTGCCAAATAGATTTTTAAAAGGTTTTTCCTAAATTTCACTTCCACCATTATGTGGGAAAAAAAAAAACCAGCTAAACATTTTCAAGCTTCAAAAATGATAGACTTCTCAGAATCTCTGAGCAAAGGCCATAATATCTACAAATGTATTTTCCTTCAAAAAAATAAATATTGGCTGGTAGCACAGAAGCACCAGATTTTGGAAGGGGGAACTTGCCACACTTCATTTACTTTGATGTCCCCTAAGAACCTTTTCAGTAGCTAAGTACTCCCACTTTGCAAGCCAACAATATTTTGGGGAGATATTTCCTTAATGGAAACATCAACAAAACATCTTGCTGCATCTCCAAATTTCCCCAGATAATATAACTCAGGATAACTTACAGGTTTGGAGGGGAGGCTCTCTAAGGGATCCCTGGAGGGACTACCAATTCTAGCAGATGGTATATGCAGCTCTGACCTTTCCTTGTTTGGACTGCCCTTGGTTCAGTTCCAGAATCCTTTCCTTTCCTGGCCTTAGATTTCCCCCAACACTCCTCCTGTGTTCTCCAGGCTTCCACAACCTTAAAAGAAACTTCTAGCTTTTCCTTTGTCTTTCTTTCATTCAAGCATGCTTGCATGCTTGCTCTAGCTGTCCTCACCTCATTCTCAGTCTCACTTTCTTTTCTGCTCTTATTCTCACCCACCTGTTTCTCTCACCCTCCTGAGTCTGTCTTGTAAGTTTATCTCTAAGCTTCTTTTAATGCTATTCTCTCTTTCTCCCATTCTCTCTCTATCTCTCTCTCTCTCTCTCTCTCTATCTCTATCTCTATCTCTATCTCTATCTCTATCTCTATCTCTATCTCTATCTCTAATCTTCTGGTTCTCTCAAACTTTCAGCCCTTTCCTCCTCTTCAAAGGAGACACAGCTGACCTTCACTGGGAGCAGCCTCTCTCCATTTCGTCCCCGAACTTCTCTCCCCTGGACTTTTTTACTCTCTCCAAATGGCACAAACAAACATCCTCAATTTTGCAGGAGTTTCTCCCAGCCTCTTTCATACTAAAGATAGCTTTTACCAAGAAATACTCTTAATAGAGCACTGTTATCCCTATAAACCCAAGTATGAGTTTTGCCCGGGATTTACCCTTATCATAAAGTCCAAGAAAGGATCAATTATATTGCGCTCATATTTTCCTTTCTATTCAAATTAAGATAGATGAAAGCACAAGTATACAAGCATACTTATAGTTATGACAAGATAGGGTTTTTGAAATCTGGGCTGTGCTCATAAATCGGGAACATAATGTTGCTATAAATTCCTCCTATCCAGAATCCAGCTCTTAAGCAGTTTCACAAACAAGATCTCTGAACATCCTCAGAATTGTCAGAAATATTGTGTTCTACATATTACACTCAGAATAAAAAAGAGGTTTTCTCCCTTTTTTGCCCACTCTGGGAGTCAGAATTTTGATTGCACATTAGGTAGGGTCTAGCCATCCAGATTGTTACCTATAGATCATACATAGAGGGAGTCTTTAATTCAAGATTTTATGAAGGTCACAAAAGGGTTCACTGAGAGAGACTGAAATGAGAATATACAGTTCACTGCCTATTGACTTACACATCAACCTGTATAAAGATATTCAAAGATGGTATAGTAGATTCTGGTTTAAACTTTCAGTTCCTCCTTCCTAAAAAAAAGAAAACAAAATAGTGAAAGCTCTTAACCAATGTGAATGCCTCAAGTTCAATTTCAACTTTCCTATTTGTACTATCCAAGATCTGTTGATTCTCTTCTGTCTGGGGCCCTTAATCTAAATCCCCATGGTTTATTTTAAGTACAGACTTAATCATATTTCTGAGGAAGTTTGCTTCCTCCAATGAGCCTGCAAAACTCGCTCTTGTTCCTTATTGACCCCTGAAATTATGTTTCTCTTGTTACTATGACTCTGTCTGGCTCTAGCTAATCCTCACTCTTCCTGTCATGCATCTTGTCTGTGTTGCATTTTCCACTCACTTGTATCCTTTGCTACAGTGAAGGGAGTATTTTAAACTTTTTGTTGTTGTTTTCAGAGAAAGCAATAAGCTGGTGGGAAGATCCAAGTTTAAAATGAATATCCAGAGAAACATGAGTGGCCTGAGACATCCTGTGTAATCCAATAAATATCCCCCAACCTCCACTCCTACCTTTGCTGTCTACAGCAACTGCAAGAGTCAGAGAGGGGAAAGAGTTATTTTTAAGCATTTTATGCTGTCTTGTGCAGGCTACACATGCTGTAGAGTTTGTGCACTTTTGTTCCAGAAAGGCCAGGGTCCTCCAGGGGCACAGAGGGGAAAGATTTCTAACTCTATCTGGAGTAAATTGGGAGGGAGGCAATTTGATAGCATCTTAAAGGATGAATGAGAGTTTATGAAAAGGAAATGAAAATGTAGTAGATAGGTCATAAGCAAAAACTATACTAGAATTGCATGATTGCCTAATCGGCTAAATCATTTTTAAGTGTGCCTAAAAATAACATTAATCTAAACTTAGTCCTGCAATTGACCAATCTGAGTTTGGAATCAGTATGAAATAACAAAAAAGGCAGTATGATGAAATACTTTTTTCCTTAAGTACCTCTCCTGTGAATGAAAATCTCTTCTTACTTTTACCATCATATTTATAATGCTGCACTGCCATTGTGGAAGTTTCTCTACCACACCTGATAAATCCAGGGATTAAAGTACTTTAAAGCCTGATTCAAGTCTATGTCTCCCTAGTACCCAGAACAAAGCCAGTCCCAGAGAAAAGATCTATGGATACTCCAACATGTCCGTAAAGTCTTAAATGAGCTGACCTCCAGCAGCCTCTCACCTTTGTCTCATGTCCCATACTCTGTGCTCCAGTCAATACATACCTTTCAGTTCCCTGAACAAAATTTGGCTCCTTAAATCCTCTGGACTTTCCCACATGCCAGCACCACTCTCACTCTCTCTTCCCACTCATTTCCCCAGTTCTTCATCTAATAAACTCCTGATCAGCCTTCAGATTTCACTTCAACATTACTGCTGAAGGAAGTCTTCCTCAACCCGGAAACAAGTTTAGACCTTCCTATTACATGGTCCTATAGTACTCTATATTTCTCATTTGGGTCATTTATCACACTTGTAATACTTTATCATTGTCTCTTCAGTAGATCATAAGTTACATAATTAAACCCTTGGAATAGAGCCTGCCAGATAACAGATGCTCGATAAAAATTATTTTGAATGAGTTACTAAATAAATTAATAAAGTGTTAATATTTGGTTTTGGTATAATTTAGCATCCCAGCTTTCAGGAGGCTCTGTGTGGTGCTATGCAGGATTGGGACTAATTAAATCAAACCAGCAAATCACCATTTAGTTTTAGAAACATTTCCCATGCACTGTTAAAAATCAGGATTGTTGCTCTGCAGAGCCAATGGTTGAAGAACAATATCTTATCCAAGAAAATGTACATGACCTCTGTGCACAACATTTTTTCTCCTCTGTTCTTGAACTATTTCTGTGATCCTCTTTTTGCTATCAAAATCTCCTCGTGAATTTATTCCTATACTATCTTTCAACTCGACTCTTACTTCAGGCCCCCCTTCCTGGTTCTTCAAAGGCTAACCTTATACTGCCAGCCCCAGGATTTACCTTTCTTCAACATCACTGCCCAGAGCATGAGAGTGTTATTGCTCCCAGCCCGGATCATCTATCTACTCAACACCTCTCCAGCTCCTACCAACTTACCTCTCCAGTAAGCTCTGGCACAAGGTAAGTGGCTGGTTGGTGTGGAAGAGCCAAAGAAAGACAGTTCCTACCCTCAATGAACTTCCAGTATATTGAGGAGACAAATGATAAACACAAACAGCAAAACAACCATAGCTAAATGCCAAATTTAAATGTACACAGAGCATTTCTGAGAGGTTCAGAGGTGTCATCCTCA
This sequence comes from Anoura caudifer, assembly GCA_004027475.1. Classification (NCBI taxonomy): domain Eukaryota; kingdom Metazoa; phylum Chordata; class Mammalia; order Chiroptera; family Phyllostomidae; genus Anoura; species Anoura caudifer. The sequence continues at coordinate 222,967 of PVKU01001561.1, forward strand.
AGTCTTCCTTCTTACCACACAACCACTCTCCTAGTCTTGTTGCTTCTGTTTCCTTCTTAGTTCTTCTTTTTGTCTTTTAAATCTTTCTCTTCTCACTATTCCCACCAACATGGCTGTGGTTTAGACCTTGTACACTCACCTTTGGGCTACTGCAACAGCCTCCCAGTGTATCTCTTTGCTTCTATCCTCAACCCGCATTCAATTTCTCTACTGTAGACAGAGTCATATTCTTAAAACACAAATATGACCATATCCCTCCCCTGCTTAAAACCTTTTAACAGCTTCTCATTACTTTCAGTATAAAGTACAAGCATTCAATATCCTTTACAATCTTCTCCAACTCACCTTTCTGGCCTGAAGTCAAGGGCAGGAGTAAGCGGAGGGTGACTTAAGTTTTGGCTATTTTCAGTGGTAAATCTGTGCAAAGGAATAAGGTAAGACTTTATCACAAATGTTCATTTTGACATTTAAATTACATATTCCATTTTTAATGTAACAGTTCAGATACAAAATAGAAAATTATAAAATGAATTCTTGTGTTCCCACGTTGCAGTTAAGAAATAAAACATGTCCAGTAAAATTGAAGCCACTATATATTCCTCCACAGTTGTCTAATCTTTTCTTCCCCTCCATCAGCATTCAGACATATTTACTATCATGAATTTGGTGTTTTTCATTCTAAGTAAGTTTCTAGACTTTCAATGCATATTTGTACATCTGAGTAATATATAGCATTATTTTTTATTTTTAACTCTTTAACTTGAAATAATTTAAAATTTATGGCAGAGTTTCAAAAATAGCACAGAGCATTCCACGTACCCAACTCTTCTGAATGTTAACATTGCACAATCATGGTACAAATATCAAAACTAAGAAAGTATTGTAACTTGTATGCAGTCCTATTAATTAAACTAAAATCTTTACTCAGAATTCACCAGCTTTTTCACTAATATTCTTTTTCCATTCTAGAATCCAAGCTAGGACTCTACATTGCAATTAGTTGTCATGTCTCCTTAGTCTCCTTCAATCTGTGGCAACTGCTTAGTTTTTTCTCTGCTGCAATGACCTTGACACTTTTGAAGAGTCAGGTATTTGGTAGAATGTTCCTCAATTTGGATTTGTCTCATGATTAGATTAAGGCTGTAACTTTTGGAGAAGAATATCGCAAAAGCTGTGTGCCCTAGTCAGTGCATCGTGTCAGTGAGTACACATTATCAGTACATCTTATTACTTGTGATATTGACCTAGATCACTTGATCACAGAGAGGCTGACACATTTCTCCATTGTAAACCTTCTATTTTTCCTTTTGTAAAAGTAATATTTGGGGGGATGTAAGCTGAAGCTATGAAAATATCTTGTTTTACCTTGAACTTTCATTCACTAATTATAGTATTCATTATTGGATCTTGACTGTTGCAATTAATACTATGATGCTCTAATGGTGATTTTTCATTTCCCTAATTCCTTCTATTTTTATTAATTGAAATTTTTCTGTAAAGTTTATTTCTTTTCCCTCATTTGTCTATTTATACAATCATTTCTTTATATCAGTAAGGGCTTACTGATATGTATTTCACTCTTTGGCTTATAATCCAGTACTATGATTATTTTGTTACCCAAATTGTTCCAGCTTTAGCCATTGGGAGATCTTTGGTTGGCTTCTATGTCTTTTTTTGTCTTTTGTTTCTCCAAGAGAGGGGAAGGGAGGAAGAAGAGAGAGAAAAAAACATCAATGGTTGCCTCTTGCACATCTCCAACTGGGGACCTGGCCTGCAACCCAGGCATGTGCCCTAACTGGGAATTGAACCATCAACTCTTTGCTTCTCAAGCCATCACTCAGTCCACTGAGCCACACCAGCCAGGGCATATTTTTTGGTATGTCTCTGTCCTGGCACAACAAGATGCTATAGGCTCATCTTGCATTTTCCTTGCCTCAGCCTTAGAATCAATAATTTCTCCAAGGAATGCAGATTCTTAGTATTGAAGATTGGTATTTAGAATCCAAGATCTGGTAGTAGGTGCAATTAATGCTATTGGAGTATCACTGCTTCTAGGCCCTTCTAGAGCAAGGAAATATTTGTATGTATATTAACCCACACATACATACATATCCATTTTATATATCTATTTGTGTATACATTTTTTTTAAAACAAGAGTTCTTCCTAATACCTTGCATGCTTTTTTAAACTTTATATAAATAATTCATACTGTAAATGTATTTCTGTAACTTGAGTTTTTTGACATTTGTTTTTGAGTTATAATCATGTTGATATATAGAGTTATGGTTTGTTCATTTTAACAATTGTCTTAATAGTAGCTTTTTGTGTGATAAATTCTTTGTATTTTTTTCTAAGAGCCATAGAACTATAAAGATTATTGTTAGCCATTCATAGTTATTAATAGGTGGTATGCAGTTGCCTAAGGAAAAAGCAAAGTTGTTTGCCCAGTGCACACCTTAGGGACATTATAACTGTCACATTCATAGGGTGCTCTCTTTTGACAAACACAGTAGGAGAGTTTTAATGAATGGCCAGCCACTCTCTTCCTCTATTAACTGTTCTTTATGAATGACACTTGCATATTGTGTAGCTGCATCAACGTGGTATGTTGTCTTCTTTTAGTTTCTTTGTTCTAGTTTTATATTTTATTTCTAATCTGCTTCTAGTTGTGCTTGTAGTTAGTTACCTACTTCTGGGATCACTTTGTAGCCTCTTAATATTCCTACAATTTTATTTGCAATGTGCTAGTTTTCAAATTCACTTTGCATTTTCTAAGTTTAGACCTTATTCAGGAAATAATTTAGGGAAAACAGTAAGTCTAGTATACAAGGTTGAAATTTAAGAGCTTACAGTTTAATGATTTTTCTATTAATAGTATGAGTTTTATAATTTGTCACTTTATTATTTACTCAAAAACTTAACCATTTGACTCTAACTGAAATCCATCACCAATAGAGTTGATGAGTATAGCTAGGAGACACTTCCAAATGGAAGGCTGACAAGGTTTTTTGTGAGGGTCTTGGGGGGCTGTTTATCACACTGCATCATAATTGCCTTTATTCTTGCCCTGGTAGCTCCATGAAAATGTAGACATGACTGTTTCATTGATGAGTCCCCAGCTGACAGCCTTACACAAAGAAGCTGTTCAGTGAGCAGTTGTTAAATAAATGGATGGCTGGTTGGATGGATGGATAGATGGATACAGTGGAGGGCAACATCTTCTCAAACTCCAGCATCAAAGTGCTTCACAGAGGACAAGGAACTTGGACTGTCATTTTAAGGATGAGTAAGATTTGAGAGCAATTGATGCAAGAGGAGGGCATCTACCCACTTTCATTCTTTCTCCTAACCCCCACTTGAAGTATCCAGAGACTCCCACTAAAAAGATAAATGCCATTGTTTTCAGTTCATCATGGAAAGGCAGTATCAATCTAGTGGGCTCACCATGTGTCTAGTTACAGGGGTGTCCAACCTTTTGGCATCTCTGGGCCACACTGGAAGAAGAGTTGTCTTGGGTCACACATTAAATATAGTGCACCATGTAATCACAAAAAAAATCTCATTGTTTTAAATAAATTTACAATTTTGTGATGGGCCATATTCATGGCCACCCTCGGCTGCCTGCAGCCCATGGGCCATGGGTTAGATACCCTGGCAGTAGACCTATTCTAATATAGTGCAGAGAAGAAAGTGTAAATTATAAATTTGAAAGTCTGATTCCAGCCCTTGCTGCACCACTAACTCACTGTGTGACCTTGTAGAAGTCATGTCCCCTCTCTGAGCATCCAGTTGCCAATGCGTACAATGACAGCACTGGGTTAGAAGGGCTTAAAGATACATCCACACTCTCAACTTCTTCGAAACATCAAACTTTAGCCAGCTGGGCCCACAGTTACAGAAACATACCAAGGCATCATTATCCTAGATTTACTTATGGGATTTAAAAGGACCTTAAACATGGTTCCTCTAGTCCATCTTCCCACAAGAACTTGAAGTCCTGCTATAATCTCTATAAGCAATTCTTCAAATTCAGTTTTTATCTGTCTTCTTGCTTAACCACCCATATAAAATGAAATCTACTGGTGCTTGTTCATTCATGAATCCAGTCACAGGAGCATAAACTGACAAAGCTAAAAGGACTCATTATCTCCCTCATTGTGAGAAAAATGATGCCCCGAAAGTGACAGGGCCATAACTGGAGGTTGTTCATCAAATTATAGGCAAATAATAAATTCTCCAGCAGTACTATCAAAAGAGAGGTTAATCCTGGCCAAATTACTAAATTCCAAAGATGAAGAAAGAATTCTATATTCAAACAGAAACATCAAGTAAGCCCTCGTCAGGTAGCTCAATCAGTTAGAGCATCATCCTGATACACCAAGGTTGTGTGTTCAATCCCCAATCAGGGCACATACAAGAATCAACCAATGAATGCACAAATAAGCGGACCAACAAATCTATCTCTCTCTCTCTCCCCCCTCACCTTTCTGCTTTAATAACTGACAGCAATTTAATAAGTGGAAACCATATCAATTAAAATATATCCTGTTTAGAGAACAGGAGAGGATGGTCAACCATGGAACCTTAAAAAGGGAAAGTCACAGGTGTCTCTCCAGGAGCTGTCCTGAGGTGAGAAGGTAAGCAACATAAACGTCATGATTTCTTGACAACACCTAGAGGACAGCCCTTTGTTCCATGTTAGACTTTGCCATAGCCTCTGTAAACACAAGATTCCTATTTCAGCTTTACCACAGAGCAGCTGGATCAGAATCTCAGAGAATGAGCCATGAGTACTTAAGAAGTCTCCCCTGCCCTGGCTGGTGTGATTCAGTGGATTGAGCATCAGCCTACGAACTGAGGTTGCTGAACTGAGGTTGCTGGTTCGATTCCCAGTCAGGGCAGATGCTTGGGTTGAGAGGCAGGAGACATGCAAGAGGCAACCAGTCCATGATTCTCTTACACAAGGATGTTTATCTCCCTCTCTTTCTCCCTCCCTCCCTTCTCTCTAAAAATAAATAAACAAAATCTTAAAGAAGAATACTCCTCCAAATGATTCTAAGCTGCAGTCAGTGTTGAGAAACACAGCTAAAGTGAATGGAATGTCTAAACTGACTGATGGAGAGGTCTCTGCTGAGATCGACTCATATCCCCTGCTCTGACTCCAAGCCTACACTCCTACCTTCGATACTTGGTTCCCATGTGGTATGTTCAGAGGGAGAGATCAAATGCACTGATCTTCTGATGTGAGTGTTCTGGTCTGCTTCTCAAATTAAATTGGCTTTACAAGTAATACTTTCTTTTTGCAAATTAATAAATGAACTGGTTTATGCATTATTCACAGTGAGCTTTGTTAATGTGAGTCTGAGGTTATATCTCTAATGTGGATATGTCTCTAATCTGAGAAATGCATCTACTCTTCATATGGCACAAAATCAGGGCTCTGAGCCTGTCAGGATGCTGGACCATGGAAATGCCAGTCTGTGGGAATGAGTCTGAGTGGCCAATGGACCTTGCCCAGGACCACATCCTTAGCCCCACTGGCAGGCCTTTTTTCCTCATTCCCAGATTGTAAATTCCTTAAGGGCACAGACCATGGCTTCTCTCTTTTCATCTCCTATCTCTACCTAGCATGGAACTGGGCAGTTCTAAAAACTTCCAAAAGAGACTGGGAATATTAATGAAGGAATGAATATATTCATTGTATATGGGCATATGTGTTTGTATTGCGAAAACTTGTGTTTAGGATCTATCCTGAAATCAGGAGGCTGTGGTACCTGGCCAATGGTATCTACAACACTAGACTGAATGCCAGGTGCCAAGCAAAGTGCTTCATATCTGAGGCTTTGAAAACAGGCACCTGGGACTTAGTGGGGAGGGTGTAATTCTTAGCTAGCTAATGCCTTTTGTCCTTCAGGTCTCAGATGTCATCTTTCCCAGAATATCTTCCCTGATCTCTTCTGACAATAGTTCCTCTTCTCTGTATAATCCCATAGGCCTCTCTGCTTTCCTCTATAATGACCATCATTACAATTCATTCAAATTGTCTGTCTCCCACCACACCAGACTTGGAATTCTTGAAGGCAAATGCTGGTCATCTTTGTATTTCCAAGGCATGATATTAAAAGTTCAATAAATATTTGTTGAGTGTAGTAAACACCTGTCATCCTGAGTGCCCCACATCTAAACCTCCTCCTTATGTTACAAGACTTCTTGAGTTTTGGTGCAAAGCAGAGGCTAATACAGAAGCAGAAAACATATGATTCTTGTTTTCCCAGCCTCCCTTGCAGGTAAGCAAGAACATGTGCCCTCCAACCAGATATACCCACCTTAAACTTTGAATCAGGATTTTGCGAGGAAAACGTCTCAGGGCCATGAGACCAAAGAAAGAGGCTAACAGCTCCAGCTTTATGTCAGGAGTTTTTATTCAGGAGGGAAAAAAGCTTATTAAGGGAACTCATATGTGAGGAGCACCTTGGATATCCTCCATGTCACATCACAGGCACTAAAGAATTGTACAGAATAGGCAGGGTGTATAGAAGTACTTGGCGAAACCTGCTCCAGATAAGGGGACAGTGCTTGCCTGGAGCAGGCAAGGATAGATTCCAGGAACCAGCATGCCTGGGGCTTAGGGGAAGGGTTCATCAAACAGACTCTGAGGGGATAATTTAGCAGAAGCAACCTGTTCTGGCCTGGATCTAGCTGGATCTAGCTGAAGGGTCTGGCAGCAGTCATTTCATGGAACATTTTCTCCTCCACAGAGCTGTTGACTCAGATGAAAAGGGGCTGTAGAGAATCCATTCTAGCAGCAGAGAGGTAGCAGCAGCAGGCATGCCAAGTTTACCAGGGGCAGTGGCAGCATGCAGGTTTCAGGAAGGGTAGTGTCACTGGTCATGGCAGCAATGTCCTCACCAGACCGGTGGTATGATTTGAGTTGAGGGCTAATTACTCACTGCCTCACTCACCTCTCTCATGCCTTACTGTTTCCAAGTCTTCCTTGTGATTTTGTAAAATCCTCAGTGCCCTTTTAATAATTTTCTCCTGAAATCATTAAGAGTCCGTTTCTGTTGCTTAGTACTTAGAACTTCCTGGTACAGGCTGAATCGTGTCTCCCCCTCCCAACCCCCAACAAAATTCATATGCTGAAACCCTAACCTCCAGTGCCCTCAGTACCGCAGAATGATAGTATTTAGAGACAGGGCCTTTAAAGAGGTAAGTTAAAATGAAGCCGTTAAGATGAGCCTAATCTAATCTAACTGGCATAATTTATGAGAGGAAATTTAGGCACACAGAGAGATATTAGAGACACCTATGCATAGAGGAACAACCATGTGAGGGCACAGAGAGAAGGTAAGCCAAGGAGAGAGGCCTCAGGAGAAACCAAACCTGGACACCTTGATCTTTAATTCTAGCTTCCAGAACTGTGAGAAAATAAATTTCTGTTGTTTAAGCTACCCAGTCTCTGGGATTTTGTTATGAAACCCCTAGCAAATTAATATAAACCCTGTGCATTTAGTGGTTGATCAAATATTTCCTGGTCAGCCACAAAGCAGGCATTGGTACAGGATTATTATATGCAAATGAGTAAGACAAGAAGGAAGAGTTGAGATGTAAAGCCAAGCAGGACCCTAGAAAAGAATGAACTAGGAGATGCAAAGCAGTTGGTAGGAAGGGAAGCTAGAGGAATTCCCTAACTCCAGTGAAAGTGTTTATATGGGCCCTAAGACAGAAGGTCTCAGAAGGGCCTCTAAGTTTCTAATGAGAGAAGGTGGACTTTGGTGCAGAGATCTAGATTCAAAGCCTTACCCCATCCCTTTCTTGACATATGATTCTGAGCAAATTACATAACCTTTCTGAGCCTCAATTTTCTCATCTTTGCAATAAAAATGAAAAATAATACCTATCTCATATATTTAGGATTAAATTAAGAATTCATATACAAAACTGCCTAGAATCTAATAAATGTTAATCCCTTTCATCTCCTTTTTTGGGGGATGGGGGACTAGGGGAAGAAAGAAGTAGACATCTAGTGAGGAGAAGGCTGAAGATCTTCTTGGGCCAATGCACAATGTTCAGAGTGTGAGAGCTCAGATACGCTCTGGATAGGTGGTGTCGGTGGCAGGAAGCTCCCATTTAGCAGGTAGACATGGCAGCCAGAGTCTAGGCAGCAAGTGACACTAATAAGAGTCTGATGGGAGGAACATTGTGGTTCTGGGTTACCATTCTATTCACATCTTTGCGCCAGCCAGTGTCTAAAATAAGGAGCAGGATCCATCCCCTACTCTCTACCTGGATTAGGATTAGTAGGGTTTATGCAGGCTGACAAACACAGGACAGGTATATTAAGTGAGAGAATGGCAGCTAAGTATCAGTTGTACTAGCTGAACCAGGATTCACATCTGGCCAAACCAGGTCTGATTCTCGGGCCCACCTGCCACTAGAGGTGAGACAGCCTGACCCTACATTGCTCAGGATTAGCTCAGAAACTGGGCGGAACTGAGCCTTTGGTTCTACAGTAGTTATAATTTATTAATGGTTACTATGTGCCAGGATTTTCACATACCTTTTCTCTCTGTTACATAATAGCCCTTGGAGATGGGAACTATTATTTCCAAAAAAATAAATTTCTTTTTCAGAGAAGGAAATTGAGTTTCAGAGATAGTAGGCAACTTGCCCAAACCTATACAGTTAATAAATGGTAGAACCAGGAGTTTGACTAATTTAAAAGCTTACTTGCTGAAGAAAAGAAGAGTTTTTAATTGTTGGGAATGCGAAGAAATTTTGAAGAAGAAATTTTCTAATGTCACAACAGATCCCTCAACCTCAATATACCTCCTAGTACCTTGATATGGGGCCCAGCTTCAAACCTTTGATACTTCTACCAGAAACCAGTAAAACAAGAGGGCAGCCCTGGGGAATATTTTCCACAGGAAACATCTGCCCCAATATTTCAAAGACTGCAAAGTGTCCCAATAGAGAGGGCAGAAAGCTGAAGCCAATCACAAACATGGTGATAAGTCCAGGTACCAGGTGAATTGAAGCAGAGAGAAAACACAGGCTTCCTGTTTTCTGCTCCCTCTGGAAGCATGTACTGGTAAAATAAACTCTTTCCAAGACTCAGGTTCCCAGGTTAGTGATCTGGTTTTCTTCTAATAGGAAGTGAGCTGTCTCTCAGGGAGTGGGGGAGGGGAAAATTATTGCCAATTACACTAAATACATAGGAAGAAAGGTTCAGGTATTTCATGCCTTTACAATTAAGAGACCTCTACTTTATTCGTAGAATCAATCACAGCCCAGCCACAGGACAGACATTCTTTCCTTGAGTGTTTACAGAGAATCAATTAAAAAAGATTTTTTAAAAATCCCTTTTTGTTTAAAGCAAGTGACATAATAGAAAGGATTGAGTTCCTGCCAAGAAAAGGCTTTCTGAGCCTTCTTCGGCTCAGATCGACAGCACTTTAAGGTCTTTCAAATAAATCAAGTCGCTGGCCCCAAATAGAAAATTGCTACCAGGAAGGAAAAAAAAAATTTAATGGGTTGTCTTTGAGTTAAATTAGAGACTGTAGTTATTCTGAATGTTATTCTTTATATTTCTACTTCACATGTGATTAATAAGAACCACTCCCCATGTGCCCATTGTAGGAAGCACTAGAAGCCAAGGATATTAATCCATCCTGATCCTTACTCCCCAACGACTTCCAGCCTGTGGAGGAGATGGACAGGTACCCACAAATGATACAAGGGAGAGAACAAAAGGATGAGGCAAGTAGGAAGGGCTAAGGGAGACTGAGCACACAACACTGAGTTAGTGGGTTCTAGATTGGAATTTGGGGTCCCTGAGTGGAAGGGACAGCTCTATAGTCTTTCCCAATGATTGGGGGGTGGGGGGGAATCCTCTTTCATTGGGACTAAGGGTATTGTCTTTTCCTTGTTTTTCTTCTCCTGTATCTTCTCTTTAGCCACTGCTACACCACCTATCTGCCCATTAATTCAACAAGTATTTACTGTGTGCCAAGTACTTTATATGCATTTTTTCATTCAACCCTCATAGAAACCTTGTGAGGATGGAACTACTGCTCCACCAAGGACTGGGAAACTGAAAGCAAGGAAGATTAAAGTCACACAGCTAGTACATGGTTCAGCCGACATTTGACCTTCATCTGTCTCTGAGAGCCTATGCACTCCCCACTATACTCAAAAGCTAAGAGATTTCTTAGAAATGAATTAGATAGGATCCCTGCCTTTGAGCAACTCATAATTCAGTGGAGTAGAAAGACAGGTAAATAATTAATTCAGTCATTCAACAATATTTATCAAGAGCCACTAATTAATAGTTGCTGTCACAAAGCAAAATCAGACATAATTTCCTGCCCTCAAGGAACTTCTGTCTTTAGAAGAACAGACAAATGCACATATAATATTACAAACCAGATAAATAGCAATATAAGGTAATGAATCCTCTGAGACATTGTATCCCAGGGGAAGATGTGAGTCTCCCTGGAATAAGGACAGGGGACATGTATGAATGGAAACTTGAAGTGTGTGTACAAATTTGCCATGAGAGGCCTCTTCCAGTTATCTAACTGTACTATGCTGTCTTGCCTCTGAGCCCTTATACATGTAGCTCCACCACATAGACCAGTTCCCTACTCCCCCTTCCTGGCCTAACACCACACACCCTTCTGGTATCAGTTTGGATGAGACTCCCTCCTGGAAGCATTCCTTCACATGCCCTCTCTCTGTCCCACACCTAGACAAAGACTTACTACAATAGTCTTCCAAAGACCTGAGCATATATTTCAATGTTGGAAGGAGAGAGAGCTTTCATTGATTATGTAAGGGGCAGTGAGAAGTTCACTGTGGTTGAAACATAGGGTACACAGCTCAACCAAGAAATATTTGTGGAATGAATAAATGAATGAATGCTTGAAAGAACTGTAATTTCACCCAGGAAAGTAGGCCTCAGCCAGATTATTAAATCTCTCCTAAACTTACACTTCCAGGCATTTTAACTGCCTCCATCACATTCCTCTCCTCTCCCTGATCTACTCATCCAAAAACGTTCGTTCCTTTGCCTTTAAACCCTTTCCTGACAGCCGTCCTTTGTTTTTCCAGTCTGGGTTAGGTCTGTTGTACATTGGTGGGACCAGGGAGGTCAGGCAGAGAAGCTGTTCTCTGGGTCAAAGGCCACCAATTGGAACCCCACATACCAAATTGGAGGGAGCCTTCAGTCATCCCCTCTCCCACAGAGAATTAGTTTCCTGGCCTTCGTTCTCGTTTGCTGCTGAAGCACCTACTCCGATTGGGAGGGCAGCAATGTAACCAACCCATGGACACCTGGACCTCTCCACCTGATTACCTGTGGGCACCCCAAATTTAACTTGTCCAAAATAAAAATACTGAAGAGGGCTTGGTTTTTGGAATCAGACAAAGTTGGGTTTAGCTTTGCACTTTACTGGTTCCATTGATATTGGACAAGTTATTTAAAATCTCTAAACCTTTGTTGCTTCTACTGAGAGCCCAAAGGTTTTGGAAAATAGGGGAGAGTATGGTGGTCTGGTGCCTGCTTAAGAAATATCCCTCCTGCAGCTGTGGGGGGGATGGGCCGGAGGGGAGAAGCCAGAGGCAGTTCAGAGGCTGCTGAATAGAAGTGTTTCCAATTACCTCCGCCCCCGCAGCACACTCTCCACTGTGACCCCAGAGCCAACCTCATGCTGTTGCCTAGCAACTCACCTGCATCACCCAGGGATCTGAAGCAGGGGCCTCACGGAGGGGAATGATCAGTTTAATTACAAAAATCTCAGGGGAATCATGCATCAAGTCATTCCTCAAATACTTACTGAGCTCCCATCAAGTGCCAGACCCTGTTCTAGATACTGGGGATTTAGAGATGAATAAAATCCTGTCTCTTCCCTCGAGAAACTCACGATGTAGCAGAATGGACAGACTTCTTCATTCATTCAAGAAATATTTGTTGAGTGCCCACCAACAATAGAATGGATAGATGTGTTACAGCATACTCACACACTTGAAAAGTAGACACACAGTGTGAGAATAAACAATCCACAACTATACACAAAAATTTGGAATATTGATGAGTAAAACATAGGATGAATGAAAAAAGCCAGATGTAAAAGAGTACATTCTATTTGATTCCATTTAGATAAAACACAAAAACAGGCAAAAGTAATCCATGCTGTCAGAAGTCAGGACTGGAGGTTTGTAAGGTACCTAGAAGGGGACATGAGGAGGGTTTCTAGTCCTGGAAATGTTCAGTTTATAGATCTGGGTGCAGGTAACCTGGTGTGTTCACTGTGCCAAAATTTATCAAGACTGTATGCTTACTATATATTAATTTTTCTGTGTGTGTATTATTCACCAACAGAAAGTTTTTTTTACAGAAATACTTACTGAATATCTATCATATACATGGCATTGTATGTTAGGCAAACAGAGAAGAGAACCTGAAGAGAAATTTACAACACAGGTGTCTGAGGAGCACAGAGAAAGGACTCTGCACCAACTGCACCCCGTCTGTGGCAACGGAACTGAAGCCTGGCTTCCTGGAAGAAGGGATTTTGAATCAAGTGTGAGTCAAACACACAGGAGAAAGGAGGCAGGGCCTTTCAGGCACCAGAAACAAGAAGGAAGAGGCAGGAAATGAGGCTGAAGGGTTACATGGGACCCAAACTGTCAAGAGCCTGGGAATAAAAAAATATAATAGCCAAATATCTGTGGTATGACATGCATTGTTTGAAATACTTCACATGTTTAAATTTATTTAATCGGCCAACTGTATAATGAGTAGTAGTATTCCTATTCTACAGATAAGCAAAAGGAGGCACCTCGGATTAATTAACTTCCTTAAAATCTCACAGAAAGTGGAAGTGGCAGACTAGGAAACACACCCAGGCAGCCAAATCCAGTGTGCTTGACCACTGCCCCGTGCTACCTAAATCATTTGGTCACAAAATTAGTCACTAAAGGGCATTTAAATAAAGGAGAGCCATGATCAGATTTTTGTGTGGCAAAGGTTATTCTGGTCGCTCTGTGGAAAATTGCACTGGACTAGATGCAGCAAAAGTGGAGGCAGGGAGACTGGAGGAGAAAGACACTCCGGGAGTCCAGGCGAGAGAAGGTGAGATCTAAATGAGGACAGAAGGTAAGGAGATAAGTAGAGAGTTTTAGAAATCAATGGCAGAACCTATCTGCTTTGTATTTTATGCATACTATTAAATCCATGAGAAAGCAGAGATTATAGTATTTCATTTTATTTTTTCACCATGTGCACAGAGTTGAGTTAAACCTAGTATTCAGTTGTCTTCTTTGGCCTCGAAGCCCTATCTCTTGTTTTATTTACTTATTTATACCCTTTCACCTTTCCTCTCCCCACCCCTATGAGCAACTCTTTACTGTGTAACTGTTTATGTTATTCTTGGGAAATGTGCATTTTCATATTGTGTGTACATATTACACATTTATGTAAATGGTGCTGGATTTTATGTACCTCATCCTATATTTACTTTTGTACAGCACACAATATTTTTCAAAGTCTATCCCTGCTGCTCTGTGTAGCTTTAATTTGTTATTTAAACTGCTCCCTAGGGTTATAGAATTGAATTGATAGTAAAGGCCATAGAAAGTGCTAAGGGGCAGAGACACGAAGAGGCATGGAGGGTGGAAAGGCACAGAGAGGTGCAGAGATGTGGAACAGGTGGTCCCATACCCATGTGTGGTAGATAAATATTGGGAGGGATACCTCGGGAGGGAGCGATCTTTGCCTCAGACTAGACTACCCAGCCCAGAGTTCCAGCACCAGGAAGATAAGTCCCCATAACTTCTGGCTGTAAAAAATCTGTGGGGGTAGGGGAGGTAGAAGAAACTGCAGGATTCTCAGGAGACTCCTCTTAAAGGGCCTGCAACGGACTTAGGACTTACACAGACTCACACCCTTTGGGAATGAGCACCAAGGCAACAGCTGGAAGGGCACCAGTAGCATAAGGGGAGAACTTGAAGTGACTGGCAAAGGGCAAGTGCTGAGGAACAGCTTCCTCCCAGGTAAAACTCCAATGGGTATGCAGTAACATTGTCCACTCTCCAAGCCCATCCCCACACACAGCCACAGAGCCATGACATGGGTTGCCCTACCCTGCCAATTACCCAAGGCTGCACCCTATACATTTTATAAGGTTCCTTTTTCTACAATAGGCCATGTTACTAAGGCAGGGATCAAAGCAGGTCTACCTTATACACAGAAACAAACACAGAGAGGCTGCCAAATTGAGGAGACAAAGAAACATGGCCCAAATGAAAGAATGTATCAAAACTCCTGAAAAAAAAAAACTAAACAAAATAAAGATAAGCAAGCTGTCAAATGCACAGTTCAAAACACTGGTTATAGGATGTTTCAGAAACTCAGTGGGTACTTCAACAGCATAAAAAAGACCCAGACAGAAACAAAGGTTACATTAAGTGAAAAAAAGAAAAATCTACAGGGAACCAAGAATGGAGGGGATAAGGCTGATAATCAAATCAATGATTTGGAACATAAAGAAGAAAAAAGCATTCAATTAGAAGAACAAGAAGAAAAAATAATTTAAAAAAAGAAAAAATAAATGAGGATAGGCTAAGTAGCCTCTGGGACATCTTCAAATGTACTAACATCCAAATCATTGGGGTGCCAGGAGAAGAGGAAGAGCAAAAAACTGAAAACTTACTTGAAAAAAATGATAAAAGAAAACTTCCCTAATTTGGTGAAGGAAATAGACATGCAAGTCCAGGAAGCACAGAGAGTCCTAAACAAGCTGGACCCAAAGAGGGCCACACCAAGACACATCATAATTAAAATGCCCAAGGTTAAAGATAAAGAGAGTCTTAAAAGCAGCAAGAGAAAAGAAGTTAGTTACCTACTGGGGAGTTCCCATAAGACTGTCAGCTGATTCCTCAAAAGAAACTTTGCAGGCAAGAAGGGATTGGCAAGAGATATTCAAAGTGATGAAAAGTAGGGACCTACAGCCAAGATTGCTCTACCCAGCAAAGCTATCATTTAGAATCAAAAGGCAGATAAAGAGCTTCCCAGACAAGAAAAAACTAAAGGAGTTCATCTTCACCGAACCATTATTATATGAAATGTTAAAGAGACTTATTTAAGAAAAAGAAGACCAAAACTATGAACAATAAAATGGCAAAAATCACAAATCTATCAACAATTGAATATAAGAAACAAACTAGAAACTCCATGCAGACTTCCAGCCAAGATGGAGGCGTAGGTGGACACACTGTGCCTCCTCGCACAACCAAAATTAAGGACAACAAAGATTTAGAAACAAGAAAACAACAGAACTCATAGAAAACTGAACTGTACAGAAGTCCAACAACCATTCATCCACACCGGTAAGAGGGGCAGAGTCATGGCAGGAAAAAGTGGAGGTTAGCGGACCCCGGCACACAGGCAGCAGCAGCTGGGAGATCCCAGGCATGCAGGCAGCAGCTAGTGGACCCCAGGCATGGGGTGGCAACAGCGCAGACCCAGTGAGGCCACGCAAGGTGGCTGGCTGACCAGGTGGTCCCACATTCGCACGCAGATAATCCAGGTGAAGGGGAAGCGGCAGAAGGGACTGGAATCCAAGAGAGAGCGGAGCAAGCACCATTGTTCCCTCTCAGACCCCACCCCCACATACAGCATCACTACCCAGCAACTGGGCTGCCCTACTCTGGGGAACACCTAAGGCTCCGCCCCTCACTACATACAGCAGGGACCAGACCAAAAGCCCTGAAAATGGCTCAAATGAGAGAACAAATCAAAGCCCCAGAGCCAATCCATCTAAGCAACGAAGAGATAGCCAACCTATCAGATGCACAGTTCAAAGCCCTGGTGATCAGGATGGTCACAGAATTGGTTGGTTTTGCTCACAAATTAGATGAACAAATGAAGGCTACAATAAGTGAAATAAAGGAAAACGCACAAGGAACCAATAGAGATGGGAGGAAAACTGGAACTCAAATCAATGGAATAGACCAGAAGGAAGAAAGAAACAACCAAACAGAAAAGAAGGAAGAAACAAGAATTCAAAAAAATGAGGAGAGGCTTAGGAACCTCCAGGACAAGTTTAAATGTCCCAACATCTGGATTATACGGGTACCAGAAGGGGAAGAAGAAGAGCAACAAGTGGAAAACTTATTTGAACAAATAATAAAGGAGAACTTCCCCAATCTGGCAAAGGAAATAGACTTCCAGGAAGTCCAGGAAGCTCAGAGTCCCAAAGAAGTTGGACCCAAGGAGGAACACACCAAGGCACATCATAATTACATTAGCCAAGATTAAAATGAAGGACAGAATCCTAGAAGCAGCAAGGGGTAAGAGGACTGTCACGTACAAAGGAGTTCCCATCAGACTGGCAGCTGATTTCTCAAAAGAGACCTTCCAGGCAAGAAGAGGCTGGAAAGAAGTATCCCGATTCATGAAAGTCAAGGACCTATATCCAAGATTGCTCTATCCAGCAAAATTTTCATTTAGAATGGAAGAGCAGGTAAAGTGCTTCTCAGATAAGGTCAAGTTCAAGGAGTTCATCATCACCAAGCCCTTATTATATGAAATGTTGAAGAGACTTATCTAAGAAAAAGAAGATAAAAATATGACAGTAAAAAGACAGTAAACTCACAGATATTAACAACCACACCTAAAACAAAAGCCAACTAAGCAAATCACTACAACAGGAACAGAAACACAGAAATGGAGATCACATGGAGGGTTAGCAACAGGGCAGCAGGAGGAGGAGAGAGGGAGAAAAGGTACAGAGAATAAGTAGCATAGATGGTGGGTAGAAAATAGAGGAGGGCAAGAACAGTGTGGGAAAAGTAGAAACTAAAGAACTTATGACACATGGACATGAACTAAAGGGGGGGGATGTGGGTGGGAGTGGGTGTGCAGGGTGGAGGGGAATCATGGGGGAGAAATGGGACAACTGTAATAGCATAATCAATAAAATATATTAAAAAATAAAAATAAAAATAAGAAAAACTAAGCAAACCAGCAGAACAAGAACAGAATCATAGATAATAGGGATCATTTTGGAGGATTATCAGTTTGGAGGGGGAAAGGGGGAAATGGGGGAAAAAGTGCAGGGATTAAAAAGTACAAATTGGTAGGTATAAAATAGACAGGGGGATGTTAAGGACAATATAGGAAATGTGGTAGCCAAAGAACTTATATGCATGACCCATGGACATGAACTAAGGGGCTGATTGCTGGAAAGAACCGGGTGGAGTGGGGCAAAGGAGGAAGAAGTGTAATAGCATAATCAACACAATATATTTTTTAAAAAGTGCTCCACCATGGAGTGGAGACTTCAGCTGTAACCTCTGACTCTCTACGAACTTGTGATGTGAACTTGGGCAAGTCCTTTCTCCTAGTTTGTTAACTTCCCCATTTTTGTAAAATCAGAGGTGCCTTCCATATAATCTCCTTCACTTTACAAACAGGGAACTCTAGTGCAGAGAGCAGTGGGGGCAGGGGTGACTTGATCAAGGTCACACAACAGTTATCAATAGTTCTATTCCATTTAGCCCACATTTATTGAGTGCTAGACTAAGTGCTTTGAATACTTAAATAAGTAAGTGCAGCAGAGTCCCTCCTCCTGGACCTTTAAACAGAGTTGTGTTAAGCAGCACCTTGTGAAAAAGAAAGAGGCCATAGAGCCCTGGCTGGTGTGGCTGAGTGTTTTGAGCACTGGCCTGTGAACAAAAAGTTCACTGGTTTGATTCCTGGTCAGGCAGCACCAATCCTGTTTCCCTCTCTTTCTCTTTCCCTTCTCTCTAAAAATAAATAAATGAAAGCTTTAAAAATAAATAAATAAATAAATAAATAAGCCATAGCATTTACAATAATAACTGTTCAGATATAGTAAGACAAAAAGTCCTTATCTATCTGTAGTGTTAATATTATCCAGCAGTAATTGCAGGAAAGATAAACTTTTATATTATCTTTTTAGAAACTGTTTTGTTTATAGCTACTATTGATTATTTACTCTGTGCTAGATACCACTTTATATGTTATTTCATTTCATCTTTATTACAATCCCAAGTATTCCCAATTTAAAGATAAGTAAACAGAAGCAAAGGTATTTATTACTTATTCTAGGTCAATGGATTTCAAGCATTTCGGATGCAATCCACAATAGAAAATAGTTTACTTTGAAATCTAGATCACGCATACCTGTTTCACAATACTATACCCTTACTATACTCTGATTGAAGTGTACTCTTACTATACTCTGGGACTTACTCTAATATTTTCTTTTTCCTTTTTTTCTAAATTATATTTTATTGATTATGCTATTACAGTTGTCCTGATTTTTCCTCCTCTGCCCCCCTCCACTCAGCATTGCCTACTCTCTCAAGTGATTCCCACACCATTGTTCATGTATATGGGTCATATGAATAAGTTCTTTGGCTACTCCATTTCCTATACTGTACTTTAGAGCCCCATGGCTATTCTGTAACTGCCTATTTGCAGTTCTCAATCACCTCACCTCCTTATCCATTCCCCCACACTCCCTTCCTGTCCCGTTATACCATCAAAATGCTCTCTGTATCCATGATTCTGTATCCATGATTCTGTTTCTCTTACTTGCTTAGTTTGTTTTTTAGATTCAATTGTTGATAGATATGTATTTATTGCCATTTTATTGCTCATAGTTTTGATCTTCTTCTTTTTCTTAAATAAGTCCCTTTAACATTTCATATAATAATGGTTTGGTGATGATGAACTCCTTTAGCTTTTTCTTGTCTGGGAAGCTCTTTATCTGCCCTTTGATTCTAAATGATAGCTTTGCTGGGTAGAGCAATCTTGGCTGTAGGTCTCTATTTTTCATCACTTTGAATATCTCTTGCCAATCCCTTCTTACCTGCAAAGTTTCTTTTGAGAAATCAGCTGACAGTCTTATGGGAACTCCCCAGTAGGTAACTAACTTCTTTTCTCTTGCTGCTTTTAAGACTCTCTCTTTATCTTTAACCTTGGGCATTTTAATTATATTGTGTCTTGGAGTGGGCCTCTTTTCATAATCTTGTTTGGGACTCTGTGCTTCCTGGACTTGCATGTCTATTTCCTTCATCAAATTAGGAAAGGTTTCTTTCATTATTTTTTCAAAGATTTCCTATTTCTTCCTCTTCCTGTTCTCATTCTGGCACCCCTATGAACGTTGTGAATGTTGGAAAGATTGAATGTTGGAATGTTGGCACCCCTAGGAATGGATGTGAATGTTGGAAAGCTTGAAGTTGTCCCAGAGACTGTTTACACCATCCTTGGTTTTTGGATTCTTTTTTCTTCTTGTTGTTCTGACTGGTTGTTTTTTTCTTCCTTATGTTCCAATCATTGATTTGATTCTCAGCTTCATCCACTTTGCTGTTGTTTCCCTGTAAATTGTTCTTTATTTCAATTAGTGAATCTTTTGTTTCTGACTGGATCTTTTTCATGCTGCTAAGGTCCTAAGTTCCTTGAGTATCCTTATAACCAGTGTTTTGAACTCTGCCTCTGATAGATTGCTTATCTACATTTCATTTTGTTCTTTTTCTGAACTTTTGATCTGTTCTTTCATTTGGGCCTTGATTCTTTGTGTCCTCGTTTTGACAGCCTCCCTGTGTTTGTTTCTCTGGATTAGGTAAAGCTGTTATGACTCCCTGTTTTGGTAGTGTGGCCTAATATAGTAGGTGTCCTATAGAGTCTGATAGGCATAGCCTCCCCTATCACTCAAGCTGGGTACTCAAGGTGTGCCCTTCGTGTGGGCTGAGTACACCCTCCTCTTGTAGTTGAGCCTTGATCACTATTGGCAGGTCAATGGGAGGGATTTACCCAGGCCAGCCAGCTGCAAGGATTGGCGTGACCACTGACCACCAACCTCAACCCTAACTACCTGAAGGTGTTGAGAAAAGCCTCAAAGAGAAGTTGGTTTTGAGCTGGGCTTTTGTGCTGGACACTTTCTATTTTACAATTTAGATCCACTGTCCATCCACCCACTGTCTTCCCAGTACACTGAAACTGTACAGACCACAGGCTCTTTTGCTCCCTGACTTCCACTTAGGAAGTCACCCTCCTGCCAACACCCTTGCAGGAGGTCAGTGGGAGGGAGGAGAGCAAGGGCTGGGTAATTAATTCCCTAGCTATTTCCCTGCAAGTATTCCTCGTAGGGCTACAAACCTTCTTTGAAGGTAACTTCCCCTTTCAAGATGGATTGATGAATAGGACTCTTTTTCACAGTTCCTGTTGTGTCTCCTCCCTCTTCCCAAACCTTCAGGTCAAGGGGGTTTAGTTCCTAAACTATACCTTCTCTTCCTCTATACCCTGCCCACAGTTGAAATGCATTCCTTTGTAAATAAAATTTTGTCTAATTATCCTAATCTGAGTGTGTCATCAGTTTTCTATTGAGATTCCCTAAAGCCTGAAAGGAGGATGGGAGCTATCAGGATAACAGGGGAAAAAAAAGTCCCAGGCAAAGGGAACAGCATGAGTAATAGCAAAAAATTTTATTCCCTTTATTGGTGAGGGACAAACTGCTGAATCTAATGTTCAGTTCTAAGTCCTAATCTTACTAGATTTATCAGCAGCATTTAACCTTCTTGGGACAAATTTGTCCCTTGGCCTCCATGACACTGTACTCTTTGGTTCTTGTTCTTACTTGGCTACTTCTTTGTAGGGTTCTGTTCTGGTTCCTTCTCATTTCCCTGTTGCTGAATGTTGGAGTCCCAAGAGCTATCGCTGGTCCTCCTGTCTATCTACATCAACTCTCCATCATCATCCATTATCATGGCTTGAAATACTAGGTATGCTGTCCAATCCCAGATTTATATCTCTGACCTAGACTTCTCCAAGTCCAGACTCAACTATCCAACCTAACTAGAGATAGGAGCAGTGTCTAGAGCCAGCTCCTAGAGAAAACTGTAACATATTCAGGAATTTTTTTAGCCTCTTGTTAAAAGCAGCCATTACTAAATATTAAATTATGTAAACTTAAAATTAAATAAATTGTATTAAAAGCAAAGGTGCCTTGGAGTGCATGAGAGAAGCAACCAATCAATGATTCTCTCACACATTGATGTTTCTCTCTTTCTCCTTGCCTTCCCCCTGTCAAAAAAATAAATAAAATATTTTAAAAATAAAAACAAAGGTAATATTCAAAACTTGCCACTTTCTAATTTTATTGTATTTTATTTTCTATGCTCTTGGGGTCATTTGGAAATACTAAATAATGGTGTGCTACTTTCACATCTCTTCCTAAGTCCATGTTCAATGACATCATGTTGGTAACTCTGAAACCAACCAGGGCGAGAAAATTATGCCACAGAAATTGGTGAACACTACCAATTAGAATTTGATTTATTATTTTGTTAATTGCCTACACTTAAGAAAATGATAAAAAATGTATTAGAAATACAGATTAAATTTGGACTGTATTGTGTCTGTAGCTATTGCATTATAAATAAAGTAAAAAATTTGAGAAAATATTCTTCTAGTATTGGAATACTAGTATCCAATTCAGAAAAGTCACTTCACTAGTGAAGTTCCAAAATATATCTTTATTGTTTTGCTTTCATCTTACTATTAATGTAAATAAAAACGTCAACCAACATTCATCTTGGAACTATACTCATTCATTCAGTAGTTGCAACCATTAGTTGACTACAGACACAAGTTTGGCAATAATCAATTAAAGTTTTGTGTGAGAATAAATTAGCCTTGTGGAATTTACAATAAGGAGTATTGCACATTTTATTATTATTTGTGAATTGTGTGTTATACATAATTTATATCACTAAACTTTATAATCAATTTACATGGGTACACATGCACACGCGCACACACACCCCTTTTCCCTGGAGAGCCAGTTGTTAAACATTTATCAGCATACCAGTGCTATTACACAACTCAAACTTAGCATGTCCAAAACTGTGGCTTTTGATTTCCCATCCCAAACCAGTTGCCCCTGCAGATTTCTTCATCTCAATTAATGGCACCTTCATTCCTCCTGTTACTCTGGCCAAAAATCTTAAAATGATCTGTGATTCTTCCCTTTGCCTCCTATCCTCATTCAACCAATGAGGAAATCCTTTTGCCTCTACTTCCAAAATCTATTCAGGCTCTGACACTTCCCACCACCTTTACTGCTATCACTTTGGTCTGAGCCTACATGTTCTCTCGTGTGGATTGCTATAATAGCCTCCTGACTGGTTTCCACATTTAAATAGAGCAGTTAAAATATAAATTAGAAATATCATGTCCCTGCTTAAAAGTCTTCAATGACTTCCCATCTCACTCAGAGTCCAAGCAACTGTCTTTACAATGGCTTATAAGATCCCGTAGTGTCTGTTCCCCATCCTGTTAACCTCTCTGAGGTCATCTCTTGTTACTCTTCCCCTCACTGACTCCACTCCATCTACACCGACCTCTTTGCTATTCTCCAAATGATCATGCATGCTCTTGCTTCGGATCTTTTGTACTTGCTATTTCCTCTACCTGGAATGTTGCTCTTCTTCCAGTTTTCCCCATTGTTTGCTCTCTTTCTTCTGGTCTTTATTCAAATGACACTTTCTCAATGAGGCATCCTGATCACTTGAATTAAAGTTGTAGTCCCTCCTCACCCCACCAACACATTCTCTACCCCTCTCTCCTACTTATCACCTACTGGACTATATGTTTCATACAACAAATTTTAGTTATTATCCCCCCCACACACTAGAATGTAAGTTCAAGAATTTTTTTTCTGTCTTTTTTGTCTGTGTTATTAACTACGTATTCCTAGACCTTAAAATAGTGATTATTTTACATAGTAGGTTCTACATAGTAGGTTCTACCTTGTACATAGTAGGTTCTCAACAATTTGTTGAATGAACAAAACACTAATGACTATTCTAAATGCTCATAAAAAGTTTCTTTGAGCTTATTACGGAAAGGGAATTATGGGGCAACCAGATATGAGTCCTCTACTCTTTGGGTGCTCCACTGACAACTGTGTGTGCGTTTGTCTGTGCCTGTGGGCCCACTTGTGTAGAGGGACCACCTGGGAATAGCTGTGCTCTTTCAGAAATGCCAAGAATTCATAGTGAACTGAAAATAAAATGACAAAATATACTACTGTTGGCCAAAATCAACAGCATCTCATATCAGACTCTAGCATAGACTAGTAATAAAAGTCACCAGAAAGTTTCAGAAAAATGACTATTTACTGAGTTACTGTGCACCAGGGGGACATAAAGATGATTCAGATACAGCTCAGCCTGGCTCAAAGGAGCTTGCAGTCTGGTGGCCATACTACACCATATTGTTATTAGCCCACTAACAGGAAAATGTGCTAGGTACAAAGACAACAGAGAGGAGGGAGTGATTAAGTGTAGTAGCAGAGGTGGGTGATATCTGAGATGGTTCCTGAAGCATGAATGCTGGAGGAGGGAGGAAAGGCCCAAAAGAGAAATTTACAAGTGAGAAACATTTCACCACTAACTTTTCCCCCTCTGCTTAGTAGAAATGCCTGCCTATCTGGATTTTAACAGAAAATAGCTCAGCCAAGCCTGCAAAACTCAGAGTTGTGTGGAGCAGAATTTGAGAACTCCTGGTTATTGGGACATGAAAGGAAAGGCTGAATGAAGGGGACAGATGACAGGAAGGGAGACCCATAGCTTCACAGGGGGCAAAGCAGAGAAGATGAGACCATTTAATACTATAGGACCCATCAAAGACTCAAGACTCCAACAGAGAAGAGGGAAGGAGTAGAAAGGGCAGAAACGCTTTATTCCTGCCTTGGCCATTGCCTGGAGAGTGCTTTCTCCTGTTCTCCATCTCTCCTGAGGAAGGAGGCCATCTCAATAGTGTAAAAAGCTCCCATGTTCTGATTCTAAAGGCCTGGGTTTGAGTCTTACTAACTGTATGATCTTATGCTCAGTTTCAAAACCTTTGCTCACCACAGACTAGAGAGTAAACTCCAAGCTCCTTGGCTTGTCACTCAAGACCCTTCTCCATCTGGCCCCTGATGAGCCCTCCAACCACATCCGTCGCATACCCCTTCTCACCCCAAACAGCCAAGCACTTCTCTGGAACTCTGTGCTTTCACAGACACTGCTCCCTTAGGCTGACATCTTTGCCCTACCCCACTCCCAGTCCCAAACTAGAAAATTCTCATTCCTCTTTTAAGACATAACTCTGGGTCATTGCCTCCAGGAGGCTTTTCCTGACTGCTAGGTTAGCAACTGCCTCTGGGCCTCAGATTCCGCAGATCTTCCTCTATCCCACCATCTGCAGCACATCTGCTCTTGCCCCTTCCTATCTACTCACTACAGAACAGCCAGAGGGATCTTTCTATAACACAGAGCTCACTGCTACTCTCCCACTTAAAAAAAAAAAAAAGAAAGAAAGAAAGAAAGAAAGAAAGAAAGAAAAGGAAAGAAAATTTAAAAGAGAATCTTCATTTCTTAGCTTAAAGACCATAATCTTTATTGTGGCCTACCAGATTCCGTATGACCTCTCCCCCTGCCTGCTCTACATCTTCTCTTCTCGGCCTCTGCTGTCTCTGCTTGAGCCAAATCCCAGCCTTGTTTCTCAATGCACCATGCTTCTCTTTTCTCAGGACTTTGCACTTGCTTCTTTGTTTCAACCTGGCTAATTTCTACTCTTTAGAGCTCAGCTTCAACCTTCCTTCTTTTGAGAAGCCTCCCTGTGCCCTGCGCTACCCCCAACCCCCAAGGCTAGTTTAGGTGGTACTTACCACAATAGTAATTTTAGAACTATTTATGAATTATTTAATACCACTGTCCCCTGGGTAGGAGCCACACTGTCTTGTTCATTACTGCATAAGAGGCACATACAGCAGAACCTGGCCTAGATCAGGTGCTCAAGCAATATTTGTTGAATGACTGTAGTTTATCTGTCTTTTCTCATGGCAGCTGCAAGCTCCTGGAGATTTAGTACCATGTCTGCATCCAGCGTCAAGCTTGGCATTTAATGGCGCTCAGTAGGGATTTTCTGAGTGTGGGAGTCACTATGATGTGCTGCCCAGATCCTCCCAGATCAGTGAAAATTTAGGACAGCAGTGCCGTCAGTGGAAAGCCTTTAACTGACAGCCCCTCCAGGGACAGGGCCACCCTGGCTTCTGTGATAACTCTTTCCAGATGGACCCTCATCCAATGACTGATGAAGTCAGGGATGTAAGAAACTGGCCAATTTAATTTACCTGGGGACAACTCTGACCAGCCATTCTAGCTCAAGTACCAGTAGAGCTGCCACACTGTAGACCTTGGGTGCGCATGGTGCCCTGGACTTCTTCCCAGTCCTGTTCCTGCCTCTTCCTTCCGTGGATGTTGATCCCCAGGGTGTTTCCTCATGAACATCCTGCACTGCAGTCCCATCACAGATTCTGCTTCCCAGGAACCCATTGGCAACAGGCCCTCCACCTTTTCTTCCCTTTCTCCATGCCATACCTTTCAGGAACCATTCATTCATTCACCTCAAGTTTGTAGGCACCATTCAGCTGACAAAGTGTTTCACACCTGTATTTCTATTAGTCCCATTCTGTACTGCCTACCTGTGGCAAGAAGGAAGGCTGGCCTCGCTGAACAGATGGAGAAACTGAGGCTTAGAAAGGTGGTGTGACAAGCCTAAGGCCAATGCGCTAATTTACAAGCTAGATCTCAGATCCAGATTTTTGCCTCCTTTCCTCACCAAATTGCTGCTTCCCAGAACAAGGCAGTGAGAGAGCCTTGCTGAACTAAATTCTCGATGGCCTTAATGGTCAGAATCCTGGAAACATGGCTTTGCGGTCCAGGAAGGTGCAGCGCTGGGCCCAATGCTCGCGTAGTAATGATGAAGAAACTGAGGTCCAGAGTCTGACTCTCCACCGCTTGCTCACGGAGGAAAACAAGAAGGGGGCGCGTCCTGCCTAGCCAGCCGGGTGGCGCCAGAGCCGCCTCCTCCCGCCCCCAACTCCCACCCTTGTCTTTGCCCTCGCAACGCAGCCACCTCAGAAGCGAGTCATGGTGGCTGTACTGATGGCAGCGTGGCTGCTTCTAGCGACCGTGGCCTGCACACAGAGCGACCAGGACTTCTACGACTTCAAGGCTGTTAACATCCGGGGCAAGTTGGTGTCGCTAGAGAAGTACCGTGGCTCGGTGAGTATACACACTGAGGCCTTGGCCCCGCCTGGGTGGGGCCTGATCGGGCGCCCTGCTGCCGGGAACTGCAGAGTGTTGTTCCGAGGGGGCTCCTGCCGCCCAACAACACAGTGATGGCTCCCCACCGCCACACACGGGCATTCCCTCCAGAGCGCTGCTAACCCAGATCCTGCTCCAGTTGGTCCCGCGACTACGTGGCGCGGCCCTGGGGCACTGTGAAACCTGAAACTCCAGCAGCCAGCTCTGATTTCCCTGCGGAAGACTTTGGGCAGTGGGTCTGGGCCTCTCTCAGAGGCTGGCTGTCCCCGCTGAGCCTGGGTCACGCAAGGGTGGAAAAAGTAACCCTAGCATCCTGTGGCCTTTGTCTCTCCTATCCCCACTTTCCCTGTCTGCAACTCTTGGAAGTTGATGCTAGTAAGTTCAATGAGAACATCGTGGAAATAAATGTGCAGTGCAGAGGGAGTGCGTGGGTACCTTACACAGATCGTCCTCCAGGGAGGACAGTGAGGCCCAGAGAGGGAAGATATTTGTACAAGGTCACACAACGCTAGAAAGCACAGAGCCGTGAGGAAAACCATTCATCCACCCTTGATCTGCTCTAGGCAAACTCCTAAGGTAACAGCCCAGAAGGAGATATGAGTCATCCGGGCTAACTGCTGCCTCCTTACCAAGAGGGCATCTCAGCTCATAGAGTTGTTCAGAGGGGAAGTGTGTGGTGAATCTTTGAACAAGAGTGAGCTTTAGGAAGACCAAGAGAATTTGGGGCAGGGAACTGTCCATGTCAAGGCTCCACAGCAAACAGCAAGGAACGTGATGGAGAGATGGTGGTGGCTGTGACTTCGAGCCATTGTGCTTGAGGGAGCATAAAGCATGAGTCAGAGTGGTGGAAGTTGAGGTTGAAGAGGGTCCGAAGACACTAAGAGGGGCCTTGAACACTACATTCAGAGGCACCTAGATATTGCACGGTGTGGAATGAAGAGCCCTCCAAGTCCTCTTCTCAGGTGAGGCTGTGGTGTGAGAAGGGCTGGGAATTGGCCTCTACTAGACAGGTGGCCCCATTGTCCAGATTTGGATGGATCACATAAAAATGGATGTCAGCATTCTTCTCCTGGGAGCAAGGCCATTTTAGTGAAGAAAGTACTCTCTAAACCTCTACATTCTGGGGAAAGTAATCCTTGTCCTCATTTCCCCCCAAGATATTGTGAGTTTCAAATGAAATGACTGTGTGGCAGCACTTGATAGAGTGCTCTGTACCTGTGTTTGGTGGGCCCCAGCAGGAGCTGCATCCAGAACTCAGAGCAAAGAGCCGATAAGAGCAGGGCCCATTCCCATCAGGCCTCTCCTTCCTTTTAGTGCAGTGGGCCACAGAGCTCCAGGTTTACCACTTGACCAGCTCTGCTACTTATTAATTCATTATTTCGTACGGAGCACCTTGTGTATACCAAGTATTAGGCCAGTCCTGGGGATTCAGTGGTAAACAAAATACAGTGGTACCTTGGTCCCCTTTGTGATGAGTGCCAACAAGTGCCAAAATCAACGAGTACTGAACAAATGAGGAGTGATGAAGCATTTTCTCTTGTGGGTGGCATTGTGACTCATACAAGTTCTAGCAAGTGCCACAAGTCCTGAGCAAAGCACCAAGTGCCGAAACATTTTTTTTCCTCATTCAAAATACAATGAGTACTGGTTTTGATGAGTTCTGAAGTGGACGAGTAGCAAGGTATGACTATAGGTAAGTTTCCACTGTAATAGAGCTTATATAAAATGAAGAGGAGAGAGAAAATAAAAAAGGAACACAAAAATAAATAAGGTATTTCCTAGTAGTAATAAGTGCTATGACAAGAATAGGACAAAGTCTATTTTTTTTTTTTTTTTCAGAAATAATAAGGCATCCAGGATGTGAGCAATAGAAAACCTGGAGAAAAATCACCCAGAGAATAATGCCAGAATTCTGAGTGTTTTAAAACTCCAGATCATTGGTAAATGCATAGGAGCAAGAGGCCAAAAAATGAATCAGAAAGAAATTGGAAGAAAAAAATGTCCCACAGCTGCTAAGTCTTAGAGTTAGAATTTGAATCCAGGCAGTCCAAGTCCAGCTCCAGAGCCCATGCCCTTGAACACCACTTTTAGAGGGAAACCAGCAATAGTCAGTCCAGGAAAGCTATAAAACAGAGGTGTCCAACCTGCAGCCTGTGGGCTACATGTGTCCCAGGATGGCTATGTATGCGGTTCAACACAAAATCAAAAACTTACTTAAAACATTATGAGATTTTTTTGTGTGATTATGTGTCATAATGTATTTAGTGTGTGGCCCAAGACAACTCCTCTTCCAGTGTGGCTCAAAGATGCTAAAAGATTGGACACCCCTGCATGTAGATGATTCTGAGTTAACCCCAATCTAGGTCTGCCCCTTGGGCAATATGGTCATTTATTTACCTGCAAATAGTTACTGACTCATTATGTATATTTCATGGCAATTTTTTTAATTGAAAAAAAATTTACTGGTTCTAGTTCCCACTGCATACTTGGCACTGGGTCCAGTCCTAGAGATACAGTCATGAAAAAGACTATGATTTATGCCCTCAGGCTAACTAGGAAGACAGTCATTTAGACAATGAGTTTGCATGAATCGGTGACCATTTGGGAAAGTGCTTGCCTGCAGTGTGAGATTATGTACATGTAGCCCTGAGTGCAGTGTGTGTATATGTGTGTGTATGTGTGAATGATATGTTTGTTTGCTTGCTACACAAATTAACTAGTGTATTTGGTTGTGTCTGCCTGTTTGGATCACTTGAAGAACAGGTTTTTGGTTTCAGGCGTGGGACTAGAAGTAGGATTTCTTTCCTTCCAAAAGAGTGGGAAGATACACAAGTTACAGAATAAAAATAAATAATTTTCAGTGCAGTCAATGTCCAGGGATCCAGCAGAAAAGAAAGTGGAAGACCCTTGACTAGGGAAGGAAGTTAAGGATCCCAGTTTCAGGACTTCCAGTTAAGAGGGGAGCTTAATTAAGAGGTAAATATGCTTCACCTCCTTGCACAGTTACAGCAAAAGTTACAACTAGACTACAAAACAAATATCAGCCAGATTTGTCAGAAAATCAAGCTTTATGGAAGTCTAACAACCTAGGATTTAAAGAAGCCACATTCATCCAGACAGGCCATGCTGCTAACACTGGAAGTCAAAGCAGCTGTACCTAATAGACAGAAACAAACACAGGGAAGCTGCCAAATTGAGGAGACAAAGAAATATGGCCTAAATGAAAGAACAGAACAAAACTCCGAAAAAAGAACTAAATGAAATGGAGATAAGCAAACTATCAAGTGCACAGTTCAAAACACTGGTTATCAGGATGCTCCAGGAACTCACTGGGTTCTTCAACAGCATATAAAAGACCCAGGCAAAAATGAAGGTTACATGAAGTGAAATTTTAAAAAAATCTATGGGGAATCAACAATGGAGGGGGTGAAGATGAGAATCAAATCAATGATTTGGAACATAAAGAAAAAAAGCATTCAATCAGAACAAGAAGAAAAAATAATTAAAAAAAAAAAAACGAGGGTAGGCTAAGGAGCCTCTGGGACATCTTCAAACGTACCAACATCCAAATCATCGGGGTGCCAGAATGAGAGGAGGAAGAGCAAGAAATTGAAAACTTACTCGAAAAAAATAATGAAGGAAAATTTCCCTAATTTGGTGAAGGAAATAGACATATAAGTCCAGGAAGCACAGAGAATCCCAAACAAGTTGGACCCAAAGAGGGCCACACCAAGACACATCATAATTAAAATGCCAACGGCTAAAGACAAAGAGAGAGCCATTTATTTATTTATTTATTGTTAGAATAGGTAAATAAATTTTATTTATTTATTTTTAGAGAGTAGCTCAAGGAGAGAGAAAAAGGGAGAAAAACACAATGTATGAGATATATCAAATGGTTGCCTCTCACACGTGGCCCACAACCCAGGCATGTGCCCTGACTGGGAATCAAACCAGCAACCTTTTGGTTTATAGACTCAGACTCAATCCACTGAGCCACACCGGCCAGAGATAAAGAGAGAATCTTAAAAGGAATAAGAAAAAA
The DNA here is from genome assembly GCA_004027475.1 of Anoura caudifer. NCBI lineage: Eukaryota > Metazoa > Chordata > Mammalia > Chiroptera > Phyllostomidae > Anoura > Anoura caudifer. The sequence goes on from PVKU01001561.1 coordinate 253,200, forward strand.
GCAGATAGTTACCTACGAAGGAGTTCCCATAAGACTGTCAGCTGATTTCTCAAAAGAAACTTGGCAGGCTAGAAGGGACTAACAAGAAGTATTTAAATTGAAGGGCAGATAAAGTGGTTCTCAGACAAGGTAAAACTAAAGGAGTTCATTATCACCAAACCATTATTAAACGAAATGTTAAAGGGAACTATATAATGAAAAGAAGATCAGATCTATGGACATTAAAATTGCAACAAATTCACAACTATCAACAATTGAGTCTAATAAACAAACTAAACAAACAACCAGAACAGGAAAAGAATCATAGATATGAAGATCATTTGGAGGGTTATCAGCTGGGAGGGGAAAGAGGTAAAATGGAGGAAAAGGTGCAGGGATTAAGAAGTACAAATTGGCAGGTACAAAATACACAGGGGGATGTTAAAAACAGTATAGGAAAAGGAATAGCCATAGAACTCATTTATACGACCCATGGATATGAACTAAGGGGGAGGATTGCTGAAGGGAATGAGGGTACCAAATGGAGGGGGTTAAAGGGGGGAAAATTGGGACAACTATAATAGCATGATCAATAAATTTTTTTTTTAAATCCCAGTTTCTTACTACCATAGGCAAACATGGCATATGATATGCTGATGCGAATGGGGGAGGTTGTTCTAACAGCCTGTGGCCCCAGGGAGTGGGTTGTTTGTCATCTGATGGAGGCAGGGGGAAGGAGTTACAGCTCAGTGGTTCTCAACTGGGGGTAATTTTGCTTCTCAGGGGACATTTAGCAATGTGTGGAGACATTTTTGATTATCAAGACTAAACATCTAGTAGGTAAAGGCCAGGGATGCTGCTAAACATCCTACAATGAACAGAATAGCCCCCTCAAAACAAAGAATAGCCAGCCCAAAATGTCTAACCTGAGCATTTTGTGCCTATGCATGTCCAGAGTCCCAGGCTGCCCCTAGGCGATGGCCCTCTTTATGGAGCCAGCCAGTATAATCCTGGCTCTTAGAAAAAGGTGATCAGAGAGATAGGGCTGGGCAGCCCAGACACAAAGTAGGATTTAAAATTCTTAATAATATATAACTGGAAGCCAAAAAGATGGCATTGGTGCCAGAATTCTAATTGCAGTATTGTAATCAAAGTCCCATCACCCATTTTTATATTTATCACCTAAAGGTACTAAATAAATTTATAAATAAATTTGTATAAATAAATAAAATTATTAGAAGGTGATAATAAATTTAAGGGTGAGTCTAGTGGTAGAAGAAAGTGGTATTGTTTGCAGGAGGGAGCAGGGCAAAACGGGATTGCCCTGGGACTTTGGGGTCTTTTTATCAAGAAAGCCCATATCTGTCTGTGTACCCATGCAGGTGGTTATGTATGTGTGCACACTTACTTTTTCGTTCAGCAGGCACTTTCTGAGACTTTTCCATATGTCAGGCCCTGGAGTGAAGTGGACATAGCTCCTGTCCTCAATGGGCTCAGTTCTAGAAGGAAGACTGACACATGTAGTGGCAACTACAGTGATGGGCCAGAAATTGAACCAGGTCTACCTTTCTACTCCTCCACATCACTTCTTGATGTGACTCCACCATGTGTAAGCCTCTCAATGATTGTGCTGTGTGTTTGTGGGTATGTGTGATGTATGCTAATGTATCTTTATATCATGGGGCGTATGCATACCCATTTATGAATGTTGTATGCTTATTCCCATGAGTGTTCATGTATGTGTGTGCATACACATGTGTAAGCCCTGCGTGTTTGATTGCATTTGTGCTTGTGTGCATGTGTTTGTGTATATATGAGATCATTGTACTCACATTTACAAGTGTACATTGTGTTCTTGTATGTAGGAGAGGGTATTAATTGCTGGGGGACAGTCACATATGTGGGCATACATAGCAAGGCATATACAAGTACATCCCTGTTGGTTGTGCATGTCTGGGTTTTTGTTTTTGTCATATAGGTGTCCCTGGTGGTGAACGTGGCCAGTGAGTGTGGCTTCACAGACCAGCACTACCGGGCCCTGCAGCAGCTGCAGCGGGACCTGGGGCCCCACCACTTCAATGTGCTTGCCTTCCCCTGCAACCAGTTTGGCCAACAGGAGCCTGACAGCAACAAGGAGATTGAGAGTTTTGCCCGCCACACCTACAGTGTCTCTTTCCCCATGTTTAGCAAGGTTGCAGTGACCGGCACTGGTGCCCACCCTGCCTTCAAGTACCTGACTGGTGAGTACAGATCCTTCCCCTTACCTTCCCTCAGCTGACTGAGGCTATGGCTTCCTGGACAGCAGAAGCCACTGGCTGCCTGGGTGACCCGGGGCCCTTTCCCAACCATCCCCCCACCAAGATGTATTGATGATCTATTCCAGCACTAATCTTTGAGGATGTGCTGAGGGGTATTCCTGCCTAAGAATATCTTCACCCTGCTGCCTTTAAGTTCTTCCCCAGAGTAACTCTTGCAGACATCTCTAAGATCCTTTGCATAGGTAGGGACTCCTGGAAGGAGACTGGGCCCTCAGATTTTAGTCAATTGTAAATAGTTGGACTCAGGATGGAGAAACTAAGGTGCAGACAGGGAGGGGATGCCACGTGCCCGGAGAGGCTGATAGGCATCTCCTATCCTGAGTCAGAGTCAAAGTCTATAGGCCACAGGAGAGAAACCTGAGCTAAAAAAGCAGATCCCAATAATCTCAATATTTAGAAATAGATCCCTTCTCCAGCCCTAGAAGCCTCAGAGCCTCAAAATGGGCCACACTTGTCATTATAGCCCTGTATCTTCCCTGGGGCCTCTCTCCTTCTTTGGGGACTTCATTTTTGCCTTCTCCTACTCCCTACTTCTGGTTGCCTTCAAATCCCTTGCCACCCCCATCCACCCATTTACCTGGAGAAGTAAATGAGAATCAACAGTGTAGTAAACAAAATGTCCCTTACAAAGGCAGATTGGAATTTTGCTCTGTGGGTCAATCTTAATATTTGCTTTTTCTCCCCCTGTGTCTTTTTATTAGTTCCTTCCTAGTTACTGTAGTTATAGATCAAAGCTGACCCTGCTTTGGATGTATTAACTTGCTCTGGCTGGTGTAGCTCAGTGCATTGAGCGCCAGCCTATGAACCAAAGCGTCCTGGGTTTGATTTCCATTTAGGGCACATGCCTGGGTTGCGGGCCAGGTCCCCAGTAGGGGGCACACAAAAGGCACACAAAAGGTTAATGTTTCTCTCCATCTCTTTCCCCTTTTCCTTCCCCACTCTCAAAAAATAAATAAATACAATCTGTTTTTTAAAATGCATTAGCGTGAAACCTACTGAAGCAGGGCCCAAGAATCTGTTTATTTTAAGCACCACTCACCACCACCACCATGATTTAGATGCAACCAGTCCATGAACTGACGTTTGAAAACCATTTAGATTACATTAGAGAATAGAGTGTGGACTGTTCAGTTATTGAGGTCATAAGTAAAGGACGATCTGATACTGCTTTAGCAAGCACTTCACAGAATCCTAGTGCAGTAGTTCTTAACCTTGGCACCACATTAGAATCTCCCCGAGAGCTTTTGAAAAATACTGATGCCTGAGTCCTACCCTCAGAGACTCTGATTTAAATGGTTTGCCTCAAGAGAAGAATGGACACTAACAGTGGAATTCCAGGGGACAGTACACAGGAAAGCACACTTTGCTCTCCTTCTTCCTTTTTCTCTAGAAACTTCTGGAAAGGAGCCCACTTGGAATTTCTGGAAGTACCTCGTGGCCCCAGATGGAAAGGTGGTAGGGGCTTGGGACCCAACTGTGTCAGTGGAGGAGATAAGACCCCAGATCACAGCGCTTGTGAGGAAGCTCATCCTGAAGAAGCGAGAAGACTTATAACCACTTTCCCTTCTCTCCCACTGTCCCCTTCCCCACTAACTTGCTTTTTGGTGACCAAAGCAAACTCAAATGGTGCTTCAAAGGGAGAGATGATGGCTCTCCTTCATCCACATTTATCTCACCTATGCATCACTCCTGTGAGGGGGAAATTCTAACATTTTGATGATTTGAATCTTAGAGCAACCTACAGGAATTCCTGGACAATGAGAGCTCTTGACCAATGAATCACCTGCCAATAAGAACTTCTAGCCCATGAAAACATGTGGCAAATAGAAGTATATCAAGCAACAATCTCCTACCTATTAAGAACTCTATGAAACAGGGCCAATTCCTACCTCACAGTGCTGTTGTGAGGGTTAATGAAAGACCTATGAACATGCCTAGGACAGTGCCAGCCCAATAGGAGACACTCAATAAATGTTTTCTACATATAAACCAAAAAAATAACCTGATCAATGAAAACTTGCACCCAACATGGATTCCCATCCAATAAGAATCCAGGTCAAACATTTATTTGTTGTTGTTTTCTTCTGTATTATTTTTTTAATTACCAAAGGAATGTAAATTCATTGTAAGACAATGCAGGATGACATGATAAAATGAAAATGTACCCCTCAAGCCTTTTTGTATCGGGCCAATCATTATGACTCACTGAAAGTTCCCTGACCAAAAGTACAGTACAATAATGAAGAGGCAAAAGATACGAATAGATAATTCACAGAATCTAGATGGATAATAAGGATATGAAAAGATAGTTAGCTTTATTCAAATTGGAAAGATTTCTAATTTTTTTATCTTTACCTGAGGACATTTTTTCATTGCTTTTAGAGAGAGGAAGCAAGAGAGAGAAACATCAATGAAAGAGAGAACTGATAAATTGCCTCTGGAATGCACTGGACTGGGGATCTGATGTGCTAGAACTAGGGACCAAACCTGCAACCTAGGTACGTGCCTTCACCTGGAATTGAACCTTCAACCCTTCAGTTATAGGACAGTGCTCCAACCAACTGAGCCACACTGGCCAGGGCATCAAGTTGGAAAGATTTTTAAAATGATAATACCCATTATTGGTAAGGATGTGGGGAAATAGGCATTTGTATAAACTATCGTTGGGACAAAAAACAGGCACAAGTTTTTGGAGGGTGCTTTGGCAATATCTTTTAAAACAAAGTGTTCATACCCTTTGATCCATTATTTCTATTAGAAGAATCCCAAAATGTGCAAATATATGTACAATAATATGTGTATATACACTGTTCATTATAGTGAAAATTGGATGTAATTCTTGTGTCCATTGACATAATTTATTACCAACTTATGATCTGGTAATAAACTATGGTACAAATCCAAATGATACACTAATATAGTTATTAAATTAATGAATTAGATTTCTATATGCTATCATAGAAAGTTGTCCGAAAGTGAAAAAAGGGCAAGCTGTACAACAGAATGAAGCCATGCACACACACAAAAAATCCAGTATAAAGAACAGTATTTTTATTAAAAATTTACAATGTGTCCTGATTGTTGTGGCTCAGGTGGTTGAAGCATTTTCCTGAAAACCAAAAGGCCTCAAATCCTGGTCAGGGCGCATGCCTGGGTTGCAGGTTCAGCCCCCAGTCAAAATGCATACAAGGTAGCCAATCGATATTTCCCTCTAATATCAATGTTTCTCTCCCTCTCTCTCTCCTACACTTCCCCTCTCTCTCTAAAATCAATAAGCATGTCCTTGGTTAAGGATAAAAAATTTTGCAATGTTAAGTAAGAAGGAGAGAAGGGAGAAGGAATATAGACCAAAACGTAAATGGTGGTTGCAAGTGAGGTGGGATAACAGGAGTCACTTACTTTCTTTGTTAAGTATTACTGTGATGTTTGAATTTTGTATGTAAAATGTATATTTCACTTTTATGTAAATATTTTTAAAGGCAGCTAAAAACTGAGGTGATGGGCAAAGTCACTGATTGATAATTCATTGGCCAATAAGAATTTCTTGTCTACTTCTCCCAAGGTCACTGTTCTAGAAGAAGCAGACTCAGATTCAAGTCCAGGCTGTGCCACTGACTCACAGACTGAGCAAACTACCGTATTTTGCTGTGTATAATGTGCACCCATGTTTTTGTGTGCATTATACACAGGATTATTATGCCCATGATATGTAATCATTATACCCATGTATAATGAGCATCCTTATTTTTCCCTCAAAAATCTGGGCAAAAAAAGTGCATATTATACATGGCAAAATATGGGTATTTCCTGTCTTCTGTTCTCATTTTTCCCACTGGAACACAAAAGGGTTGAACTCTTCTTACAGTTCTAAAAGTCTCCCTTAATGGTCCTCCTCAAAAGCTGCCCAGAGTAAATGAAGGCTATCTTTGAGCTGACCACAGCCCTTCCAGGTGGCCTCCAGAGTGCCCTTACACACCCTGCTTCACGCTCCAGCTTGGTATACACTTCATGTGTGTGTGCATACACATATATGCAATGAAACCCAGCAATCAAGGACATTTATGGGATGGACATCCCAAACCACATTCTCAGTGGACACATCTGTGACTTTATCCTTCTTAACCTGTCAACCACATCTGCCACTGCTGACTACACTCTTCTCCCTGACACATTGCCTTCCCTTAGCTTTCACGTCACTGTCTTCTCTTGGTTTTCTCCCTTTATCTGAGTGTTCTTTCCTTCTCAGTGTTGGTTGATGTTTCTTCCTCTGCCCACACCTTCCCTATTGTTCTTCCTTGAGGTTTTAGGCTGGTCCCTCTTGTCATTCCATACACTCTTCTGCCCCTATCTCATTTTTTTCTCATGGTTTTGACCACCATCTGTACCTTGGACTCAGATTTCTACCTTGGACTCATATCAACCTGTCTACTGACATGTCTGAGGACATCTCAGTTCAACATGTGCAGAGCTCACCTGCTCTCGCTCCCACCAAGCCTTTGCAAACCCCCTAAGCCTTTCTTGTCATGTACCACTCACTCACCACACTCTTATTTTCACTGTTTGAACAACTACCCTCTCTCCTTTCTCCTGAGCACAGTGCCTGGCCCTTATCAAAGTACAGGTAATTAGATGGCAAACATTTTGAGCAATAGCTCCATGCTGTCCCTGGCTAAATCCTATCTGAAAACCAAAGACAAACAAACAGTTTCCCCTAGAAGTTTAGAGTCCAGCTGAGAATTTTACCTTCTCAATTAGACCCTCATTCCTTTTGGCATTATCAGCTTTCTGCTGTCCCTTCTAATGTACAAGAGTCCCCCAGGAAAAATATCACTTTAAATCCTTATCAACTATTACCTTAGTCATTGGTTAACCAGTAAATACTAACAAGTCAGTTTTAAATTAATCCCTCAGTTACCAGACAGCACTCAAGTAGTTAATATTTCATTTTCTACCAACACTGTAGTTATCTTCTAACACTTGTAAGCTAAATACTTTATTTATTAGGCTATAAATTAGCACTCAGTAATGTGGAAGAAAAAGGGCAGGTCATTCTGGGTAGTCATGCCCCAGGCCTATAACTTCTTTAGTGAAAGGTTTTTAAGCAAGCTCTATCCATCGTTCTTGTGCAGGAGGTTAACACACCTTTGAAACTTGGAAGTAATACTCTTCAAAGGTGTAATCACTCTTAAGAAAGCACATAATCTAGTAATCCAATCCTGCCTTGCTTTCTCCCACTTTCGTACACCGTTCCTTAAGTACCTCATTAATTCCAAATGAATAAAAAAAAAATGCAAACTGTTACTCTCCAGAGCATCTGAGATCTTGGTCCCCCACATATGTTGTCAGCTTGGCTCAAATAAACTTTTAAAAATTCTCTACAGGTTTGGACTATTCTTACAACAACAGTAGTTTAGCTATTTTCCAAACCATTTTAATTATTAATCTGTATTTTAATTGTCTCCTTAAGTCTTATTACTGATTCCTTAGCTGTCTGCTATTAGTCTAACAGTAGGGAGTTGGAACCCACCCCACCATTCTTTTAACCCTGTTTCTGTAAGTGCTAACTCCAACTTACAGCAGCATGTTTGCGTAAGAATCCTAGGAACTACAAAAGATAAAGACTCTGACCTTCAGCTATCCCAACTCTGGGAGATTTGCTGACTTTCAACAGTAAAACCAGGATGACACACACCAGACCATCACTTGACCAGTTTTGAGGGCCTTAGGAGAGTAGACTGTGCTGGTCTGCATGTAGAGAACTTCTCAATCCCCTCCCCTTTATCTCTTTGTTCTGCTTTCCCTCTCCCTCCCTATAAAAACTTCTGCCTGCACAGACTGTTAAGACGGGCTTTGAGATAAGAGTCCCCATCTTCTAGGATTGCTGGCATCTGAATAAATCTCTTTCCTTATCAGCAGCTGGACCTGCATTCAGTTACATTAGTTTAGGACAGATTAGCAAGTCAGAGACCACCAGTTAGGAGTTTGGGGAGGTGGTCACTCCTAGCTATGGAGATATGATAAAAGCCTTTGTCTTTTGCTGAGCTCTCCTTCCACACTCCCTACCCCATGATTTATTCTCTTTCAACATCAGCTGGTCCCAGGTCCTCAGATAAAGGGAGGTCCCATTCACACTGCTTATTTACTTCTCTGAGTTAGTCTGGAGAGTAGAATGGGGAGAGTGTGACTATGAGAGGATTTCCTGGAAAATTATGGTTGGAAGAGGCATTCATTCATTAACAAGTATTTCTTGAGCACTGATTATGTGTCAGGTTCTACACTAGGTTCTAGGGATACATCAGTAAACTACACATGTTCTCAGCTGTCATGGTGCTTAGAGAATAGTGAGAAGGCAAACATTAACCAAATAATTACACAATAAATTGTAATATTATATAATTACAATTATGATAAGCACCAGGAAGAAGCACAAGGGGCTATGGGCATGTATAAAAGTGGCGATGGACCTATTCTAGAGTTCTGAGAAGTCTTTCCTGAGGAATGACATTTAAGCTGAGAGCTGAAATTTTAGTAAGAGTCAGTGGGGGAAAGAAGTGGGGAGGTCCTAGGCACTTGTAGTGCCTCTTGCAAAGGCCCTAAGGCAGGAAGATGCTGGAGTGCTTGGAGACAGTGCTGCCTGGTGAGAGGTATGCAAGGACCAGATCATTTAGGACCTTGTGAAATGCATGTAAGAAATGCTGGTGAACAAACTGCAACAATACAGATGATGTATTATAGAACTGTACACTTGAAACCTATGTAACTTTTTATTAGCCAATGTCACAGCAATAAATTTAATAAACTTTATATTAAAAAAAGAAAGGATAGTGATCTGACTTCACATGACAGAGCTTAGTTTCAGTCCCAGATCGTAAGGGTGAAATAAACCCTAGGGCAGAAGCAGACCTGAACTACTGATAAGAGAAGTATGCTGCTCTAGAATCTGCCTGAAGGGCTAGTCACCAGTGGAGACACCTGTGAAAAGCAGACAGCCCTGGCTCCAGCAGGGCTAGCCTGGGGATTGCTGGAGGGGACTTCCAAAGGAACTGCTGGCTTAATTCCTGAGCCCCACTCAGAATGATTATAATGCAGGTGATCAAAGGCATTTAAGAAATGTTGCCTTGGGTGTAACAAAACCTCTGCAGCTCCCTACATCTCCATGAATCCCTACATCTTAGCCCTCACCTGATTTTTACCACTTTGTGTCAGGATAGAGACTGGACAGCAACAACAAAAACTCAAAGTAAACACAGTCTCAAATAAAGTAGAAATTTCTTTGTATTCTATATAAAAGTTGGACCTTTTATCTGCTCCATGAATTAGTCAGGGGTCCAGGCTTACAGCTCTGCCATCCCTAGAATATTGCCAACATCTGCATGATCCAAGATAACTGACTACCTCAATCCTATTCCTTTAAGGGCTCTACATCACCTTATACTGGTAAGAAGACTTAGTCACATAGCCATCCATACCCAGACAGAAGGATCACTGAGAAATAAAGTTTTTATTCTGTATGGCCATGAGCCCAAATGAAAACTGGGGGTTCCATTAACAGAAGAAGAGGAGAAAGACGTTGGGAGAGCAGGGACAAATAGCCATCTCTAACTCACATCTTAACATCTGTCAAAGTTCTCCCCTTTTCCTTCTTCCTGCTACCATTATTCTAACTCAGGACTTATCATCCTTCTAGCTCATCTCCTTGGCCCCCACCTCCTCTTCTAAACCATCCTCAACACCACAAGTTGAAAGATGTTCAAAACAGCGATCCAAGCATATTATCTCTCTGTTCCAATGTGCTCCACAATCTTGTCTTTGGAATAAAGGCTTGATTGCTTAATGTCATTCAGTCTTTGTGTCTCATCCTCCTTTGTTTGCCATATTCTCTTTCACTCCTTCCTTCTGTTGCATAGGTAGAAATTCTCCTCCTTTCCGTGATATTGCATTGCTGTGCACCTTATCTCTGTTGTATTCTTTGAACATAACAAATGCCTGATCCGTAATAGGTTCAAAAGGCATTTATCTATGTCTGTTTCTGAATGTTCCAGGGACTGTCAGAGCCCCCTGCATCAGCTAGGTTCCTCCTGAAAGGCTCAAATCCTCCCAAGGAAGAGGTGACCAATCCCGTGACATGGGAGAGCCCAGTCAAAAGGCCCCTTCCTCTAATCCCTTGGAATAGGCATGCTCCCTTCTGATCACATGAACAGTTGGACCCATTCATCATTCGCCAGAGGGAGTCCTACAGGGCCACAACTGTACCTGGTATTTGTGACATTTTGGAACATATTAACAAATTATTCATTGCTTATCTGAAATTCAAATTTAACTAGCCATCCTGTATTTTATCTGTCAACCCTACTGCCATGCCATAGGGAGTCAAACTAGATAGCCTGGGTCTAGGATCTTTCCAACTCTAAGAAACAGATTTTAACTCTTCTGATTTGCCTTGTTCCTCTCAATGAAAGCAGAAACTCTTCTAAGAATTAACGTGGAAGAGCTGAGTTAACAGCCTAATCAAAATAACAAGACTACCTTACTAGCTGTGTAACCTTGGGGCAGTCACTAATCTCCCTGAACCTTTACCCCTTCATCTAGCCAATAAAAAGAAACCAAGATTTTATTTAATATGTGCTGGGCCCTGTGCTAGCTGCATCCATCTATGCGTTCTTTCACCTGGAATATTCAGACAAACTAATGTATAAGAAGGCACTTTGTAAGTGCAAATGGGCTGTAACAAATATGAAATGGTGTTAGCATTAGAGTAATGCTGTCTGCACTTGATTTCCTGACTCTTAGGGGGAAAGAAGCTTCCCTAGCTTGTTCATACTGCAGACAAAAAACACTGTGCAGGACTCTAGAGGGTAGAGCAGTGGTTCTTAACTAAGGGTGATTTGGCTCATGAGGGAACATTTGGCAATGTCTGAAGACATTTTTGACTGTCACAGTGAGAGATGGTATCGAATGGGTCAAGGACAGGGAGGCTGATAACATCCTGCAGTGCACAGGACTGTCCACTATGGCAAAGAATTATCTGCCTCAAACTGTCAAAGGTTGAGAAATCCTGGTCTAGAGTGTTGCAAACAGGATTCACATTCCAGCACTGCCACTCAGCAGCTGAGTGACTCATGGGCAAAGTACTTTACCTCTCTGGGCCTCACCACCTTCCTCTGGGGCATCTAAAATATCAGTAGTACTTATCTCCTAGTTCTATTGTGATGACTAAATGACAGTACACCCATGAAGCACTGCAAGGCCTAATAATAGTAAATATTCAGTAAATAATAGTAGTTCTTGTGGTCATTTAGTTATTACTGTCACCATTTAAAAGACAGAAAATTGAGGCCCAGAGGGGAACACGCTTGCCTAAGGTCTAGAGAAAGCAGTCCTAGTCATGGGTTGACAAAGTTCATTAAGAGTCTTCTGTACCAGATGACATGACACTGTGTACAGAGAACCCTAAAGGCTCCACCAAAAAACTATTAGAACTGATAAATAAGTTCAATAGAGTAGGAGATATAAAATAAATATCCAGAAGTCAGTTGCATTTTTATACACCAACAATGAACTATCAGAAAGTGGAACTAAGGAAATAATCCCATTTACACTTGCATCAAAAAAAAAAAGAAAAAAGAAAAAAGAAAAGAAAAGAAAATATCTAGGAACAAATTTAACCAAGGATATAAAGACCTATATTCAGAAAATTATAAGACACTGAAGAAAGAAACTGAAGAAGATACAAATAAGTGGAAGCATATACCATAACACGGATAGGAAGAATTTACATCATTAAAATGTCCATACTACGCACAGCAATCTATAGATTCAATGCAATTCCTGTCAAAATACCAATGGCATATTTCACAGAACTAGGAAAAATATTCCAAAATTTTACATGGAACCAAAAAGACCTCAAATAGCCACAGCAATCGTTTTTATTTATTTATTTTAATTACATTTTATTAATTATTCTATTACAGTTGTCCTGATTTTCCCCCTTTGCCCCACCTGACCCAGCACACCCCCTGACTCCCTCAGGCAATCCCCACACCATTGTTCATGTCCATGGGTCATGCATATTTGTTCTTTGGCTACACCATTTCCTATGCTGTACTTTACATCCCCATGGCTATCCTGTAAGTACCTATTTGTACTTCTTAGTCCCCTCACCTCTGCGGGAATTCCCCCACACTCCCTTACCATCTGGCAACCATCAAAATGCTCTCTGTATCTACGACCCTATCCCTGTTCTTGTTTGCTTAGTTTGTTTTTTTAGATACAATTGTTGATAGATTTGTACTTTTTTGCCATTTACTTGTTCATAGTTTTGGTCTTCCTCTTTTTCTTAAAGCCAGGATGACTAAACCAGGATGATGCACACCAGACCCTCACTTGCCTTATCAGAATGGAGTGTGCTAGTTTGCATGTAGAGAACTTTACAACCCTCTCGCTTGATCTCTTTGCTCTGTTCCCCTCTTCCTCCTCATAAAAACCTCTGTTTCCACTGAGAGGTGGAGATGGGCTTTGAGACAGGAGTCCCCCATCTTCCAGATGGTCGGCATCTGAAGAAACCACTTTCCTTAAATCAGCACCTGCCTCTTGAGTATTGGCTTTTGTAGCTGCAGGCAGCCAGACCTGTGTTCAGTTACAGAATCACACTACCTGATATCAAACTACACCATGTCATAGTAATCGAAACAGTATGGTACTCACATAAAAACAGACATATAGATCAATGGAACAGAATATAGAGAGTCCAGAAATAAATCCCATGCCTTCTGATCACTTACTATTTAACAAAGGAGGCAAAAAAAATACTGTACAATGAGGTAAAGATAGTCTATTTAATAAATGGTGTTAGGAAAATTGGACAGATATGTGCAAAAAACCCCCAAACCATATCATGTTCTCACACCATACACAAGAATAACTCAAAATGTCAGACTCGAAACCATAAAACATAGGCAGTAAAATCTCAGACATTTCTTGTAGCAATATTTTTTCAGATGTATCTTCTAGGGCAAGGGAAACAAAAGAAAAAATAGACAAATAGGACAACATCAAACTGAAAAGCTTTTGCACAGCAAAGGAAACCATCAACAAAGTGAAAAGACAACCCACTGAATGGGGGAACATATTCACCAATGATACATCTCATAAGAGGTTAATAAAGAGCTCATAAAATTCAACACTAAAAAAAACAAACAATCCAATTTAAAAATGGGCAAAGGGAAGGGTTTACAGGAACAAGTATAAAGGACACATGGACAAAAACTGGGGGGGCGGAAATGGGAGGGAGGTGGGGAGGGCTAGGGGGTGGGTTGGGATGGGAGTAAAAGACAGAAAACTGTACATGAACAACAATTAAAATAAATTTTTTTAAAAATGGGCAAAGGACCCAGATAGACACTGTTTCAAAGAGGACATACAGATGGCCAATACACATATGAAAATATGCTCATGTCGCTAATCATCAGAGAAACACAAATTAAAACCACAATGAACCATGGCCAGCGTGGCTCAGTTGGTTGGAGTGTCATCCCATGTACCAGAAAGGTGCAGGTTTAATTCCCAGTAAGGACACATACCTAAGTTGTGGATTCAATCCCTGGTCGGGGCACGTACAGGAGGCAACCAATAGATGTTTCTCTCTCACATTGATGTCTCTCTCCCTCCTTACTCTCTCTAAAATCAATAAATGTATCCTCATGCAAGGATTTAAAAAACCACAATGAGATACCACTTCACACCTGTCAGAAAGGCTATCAGTAAATCAACCAAAAACAAGTGTTGGCAAGCATGTGACAAAAAGGGAACACTTGTGCACTGTTGGTGGGAATGCAGATTGGTGCAGCCATTATGGAAAGTGGTATGGAGTTAATATTTTAAAAAATTAAAAATGGAACTGCCTTATGACCCAGCGATTCCACTTCTGGGACTATAGCTGAAGAAACCCAAAACACTGATTCGAAAGAATATATGCACCCCTATGTTCATTACAGCAGCATTTACAATAGCTAAGATTTGGAAGCAGCCCAAGTGCCCATCAGTAACGAGTGGGTAAAAAGCCGCAGTACATTTGCAGGATGGAATACTACATAGCAGTGAAAAGGAGGAAATCTTACCTTTGCGACTGCATGGAGGAAACTGGAGAGTACTGGGCTAAGTGAAATAAGCCATGATTAGTGATGTGAGCACCTTTTCATATGATTAGTGATGTGAGCATCTTCCCAAATACCATATGATTATGATTTCACTTATATGTGAAATCTAATTAACAAAATAAACAAAATAGAAACAAACTCATTGATACCTTGGACTAAAGAGGGTAGAGGTTGGGGGGCTGGGTGAAAAGGATGAAGGGATTAAGCAAGAAAAACCTCATAGACAACAGTATGGTGATTACCAGAGGGAAAAGGGAGTGGGGGAAGGTAGAAGAGAGTAAAGAGGGAATAAATGGTGATGGAAGGAGACTTGGCTTGGGGTGGTGAACACACAATATAACATATAGATTCTGTATTATAGAACTGGGCACTTGAAACCTAAATAATTGTATTAACCAATGTCACCCCAGTAAATTCAATTTTTTTAAAAAAGAGTCTTCTATAGACAAAGGCTGCACTTTTCTTATGTGTAAACCTAGCAAGACACGCAATCCTTGCTCTGAGCAAAGTGAAAGGAAGAAGAGGAGTAACCTTTGCTAAGTGCTCACATACCTGTATCTCATCCCTATTAGATAGGTACTGTAACTTCTATTTTACAGATGAGGCTAAGTGAGAAGTAGTGTCTCAGGAATCAGTTGCCAAGTAGGGATTAGAACCTAGGCTAATCTGGTACCGAGCCCTTGCCTTTCCCTCTATTCTCTGCTTCCTGCACTTCAGTAACCTCCAGCAGGGAAAGGGCAGGTTTAGGGTTGGAGACACTGCTACTAGGAGAGGGCCATTCACTTCAGAGTGAGGAAGCCTTGGAATAAATTCCTCAAGTGGATGATATCAGGCTGAAAAAGAAATGTGAACATGAAGAATGCTTAATAACATGTAAGCAATGGACTCATGTTGAGATCAGAGTAGGAGACAGGGAAAGGAAGTGTTTCCTTGAGCTTTGGAGACCGGCTGACATTCCCGGATGGGTCCTTGGGTGAATAAATTAACCTCTCTGAGTCTCAATATCATTACATATTAAAATACCCATTATTTATGTATTAATTCCTTCCTTAAAGCAGGGTTGATCTATACGGTCATGTAAGTTTTGAAGGTGTCCAGCAGAAGGGACAGGTGAGTTGAAATCTAGCTTGAACTCTGATTACCAAGCCTTGTCTTCAGCATAAAGGTACACCAGGTCAGAGGAAGGGGCACTTTTTCCTAATTTGCACAAAGAAACAAAGCAGCAGCCCTGCCTTGAGAACCAGGCCCTGGTCTCAGTGCCATGAAACCAGGGCTGAAGCAGGTACAGCCTCTGACCTGCAGGTTGAATCCTGTGGTATCTGTGAGATGATGGCACGCAGAAGGTGCTCAGTGAATGGTACAGGTACTGTCAAGACAGCAGATGCTTCGAGAAAGAATAATGCTCTGAGAATTGGTCTCAGAAAGGCTTCCTGCTGGAACGGTTCCTTTAAGCTGGGTCTTGAAGGGTGGAAAGAATGTAGATACGCTAAAGCCACAGGGAGCAGCGTTTCTTTCCAGACCCTCTCTGAGAAGACAGGCTACTTTGATCTAGAGGGCACTGTTTTGAGAACTGCTCAGTGGGGTTTCAGTTTTGGCTTTCCAAGTGCCAGGCTTTGGCTCTTCCCACTGCCCTGATGCAGAGAGGGAAAGTGACCTGCCTAAGGTCACTAAGGTCACTTTCCTGCCACAGGTGACTGGAATTTATTACTGGCACATCCTTGGGTGAGTTACTTCACCTCTTTGGGTCCAGCTCTCCTATTAGCAAAGCAGGTGTAAAATTGTGTGTGCGTGTGTGTGTGCGCGCGAGCATCTTGGAGACTCCATATCAAACTAGTAAGATATTTCTGTGTGGAGAGATTATGGGTGATTTTTTATTTTTTCTTTTGGTTTATCTGTATTCTCTGATTTGTTGTTTTATAATGAATACATATTATTTACTTACTTTTTTAAATAGAGTTATACTGCATAGGGTTGTGAGGACTAAAAGACATAATGAAAAGCACAGCACAATTTCTGCTTCGCAGTGTGTCCTCCATGAATATGAATTCTCCCTGCTTACCCTTCTCTTATACTTTTCTTTCCTTCTGGTGTTAGAGACTGTGGCCCCCAACCTCAGCTAGGGAAGAAGGAGGAGGTGGTACAGGACTCTGATTTCAGCTACTGGCTGTGCGGCTTTGGGTAAATCACTTAACCTCCACCAGTCTCAGTTACCTTGTCTGCAAAATGGGAAGAATAACACCTACCTCAAAGGAAGTTTTCAAGGACTATATGACATACAAGATGGGAATCTGTGTGGCACATAATAGGTCTGCAATAAATGTCTGCAAGGACAAATGTGATGCATGTGATGAAAGAACAAGCATTGGAATGGTAGCTACACCAGAAGAGGTAGAAGATTTTAGCATAGATTCCAAGAGCCCAAAGGGGTGCATGGATAGAGATCACGCATGGTAAGAGGAGGGGAAGCATGAACTTGGATTTTCACTAACATCTGACTGAAATTTAGCATTTCCTTTTATCATGCGTATAAGCAACAAATCACAGTAGTGACTTTGGCACCAATAGAAATCACAGATATTTCCACATTGCATTACAATAGTGATGTCTTGAAATACTCATTCACCACCTCGAAATTATAATGGGTTATCAGACCAGTTAACCTATTTTAGATCTTGTTATTTAAGGTGATTAAAAGGGACTAACTCACAAAATAAATATTTTGATAATGATTCTATATAATTGATTTCCTTTGTATTCCAAAGTAATTTACTCTTTGTAGCTAAAAAATATTCTTCTGAATAGCGGTCCATAGTCTTCATCAGACTGCCAAAGAGGATCCTTGGCTAGACAGACGTGGGTACCAGTCTTGCCTGGACCATAGATTACAGTGTGACATTGGGTTTGGTAGGTCCCTCGGGGGCATAATCATCCTAGCTTGGCTCACCCACAGGGTTGTTGGGAGGAACAAATTAATTCTTGGCTGGTAAAGGACTTTGGAAACTGTTGGCAGCTTCCCAGTTTTACTAAAAGGCCAGAGTAGAGTGCTTTCTACTTCCCCGTTGAACCCCATGTCTCCAGGAGTGCTCTCTCCTTTCACAAGATTCTACCACCCCTCTTTACTCTCTATCTGATAAATCCAGAGGCCAAAATGCACCTCCATTAGAGTACACTACCCAGCTCCCAGTTTGTAGAGATCCCCAGCTGGGGAAAGATTTTCTGAGGGATAATAACAATTCTCTCCAGTTTTCATACTTGACCTTAGAGTGACTCCTGAGGACACTACCCCCTCAAAACTCTTCTCCGGTCCTTCACATGGTGACCCCTTTGTGGCCAAAATCCCTGCATTTCCCCTTTCACTGCCCTGTCCTGTGATGTCTGTCTGACCACCCCCCCACCCACCCACCATAATATGTGTTTCTCAAGGGCAGATCAGACCCTTGAGACTAGGGTCTGAGGGTGGGGGGTAAAGCACAAAGACTAAAGGTGAGGAAGGGGTTGAGATAGGGCTTGAGCCCAGATTCCCAGATGCCCATGATTTATCTACCACACTAGGGAGTCCCAAGGCCTCACATGATTTCCTACTCTACCCACTACTGTGAAAAATGGGGAAAGCTAACAATGAGGAGAGCCCATCTGTACAATGAGCAGTGTCAGATTTAATGGATTTTAAACCTTTTGACCTGACTCAGGGGAAGAAATGCATTTTACATAGCTTTACTATCTGCCATGTACTTTTTCTATTTCATTTCATTATTGTTATTTTTAATGCTAGCTGTGACTCGATAACTGATTACATGGCCCAGGGGTGCTTTTCAGCCCCAATACCCTGTTATTGGCTGAAAGAGAATTAGTCACATAATAAATGGGACAATTAAAGTTCAGAAGTCCCTAGTCCTGGCTCAGTGTGATTGGGCCAAACTGCACACCTCTCAGAGCCTCAGTTTCCCCAATGTACCCTGACAGGATAGACAGGAAATGTCTAAGGGCTTCATATAGCCCCTTCATGGTCCTCTAATCCTAGTGAGAACACTGCTCCTGTGATCTGGAAACTTTCTGAATGAAGAGGTACCCTGGCTTTGCTACCTGGTGGGTGGGATCACACTGGCTAGGCCAGTGTGGACAAGGTGTGAACAGGGAAAGGGAATATGAACATGTCAGTACATGAGCTAGCTGCTCAGGGAAGGAAAAGACAGAAGAAGCCAGAGGACGAGGCAATTAAAATTCTACTGGTGGACTTCCAGTCAAGATGGCGATGTAGGTAGGCATGGTTCATCTCTTCACACAACCAAATCAAGATTACAACTAAAATATAGAACAGCCATCACTCAGAACCATCAGAAATCGAGTTGAATGGAAGCCTGACAACTACAGAATTAAAGAAACCACATCCATCCAGACTTATAGGAGGGGTGCAGACCCGGAATGGGTTGGTCCCACACCTACATGTAGTGGATAAAAATTCAGGAGGGATATCTTGGGAGCAAGGAATCCCAGCCCCCCCACCAGGCCCCCCAGCCCAGGGTTCCAGTGCCGGGTAGGTAAGTCCCAACTTCTGGCTACAAAAACCAGTGGGGATTGAGTTGGTGGAAGAAACTTCTGGAGCCCCAAGTAATTCCTCTTAAAGAACCCATACACGGACTCACCTACTCAGATTCACTCCCTCTGAGCTCCAGCACCGGGGTAGCAGCTCCACCAGTGGTATACACAGAGAAATTGAAATGTCTGGCATCAATGCAAGCAGAGGCCATTGTCCCTTTACTAAACCACCCCCCACAGAGCTAGCAAGCTGGTGCCATATCTGAGACTCCGTCACCCTGGCTAACACTGTTTGACCTGCCTTGGAGATCCCCAGAATCTCCACCACTCTCCAACTTACAGGGACACCCAAACTGCTTTTCTCTATGGATGGCTGGTCTTAGTTCATGCTTCACAACTTCCTAAATCCTATCAAACAAGCAACAGCTGGTTTCAGTGAGCACCAAGCCCCAAACTAGCAGTAGCCAGACTAATTTCACACCTTGGCTTCACCTGGGTCAGCACAAGCAGCAGCCTTCTCAGATTGCTTTATAGCTCAGGCAGGGTGGCCCCCAGAAAAACACAGATGGGGGCTGACCTTGGCCTGCACCATCTGGGAAACTCCAGGGCCAGCATACCCAGTGGACAGCTACAGACCACATAGGAGCATCACCACCCTGCCCCTGCACAGCTGATCCTCCACAGAGGGTAGAGGTTGGTAGTCAGTGGTTACAGCCAATCCTTGCAGCTGATTGGCCTAGGTAAATCCCCCCCATTGACCTGCCAATAGCAACAAAGGCTCAACTGCAAGAGGAGGGTATACTCAGTTCACACAAAGGGCACATTTCAACTCTTCAGCTTGGGAGATAGGGAAGACTGTCACTGGCCCTACAGGACACCTACTATATTAAGCCACACTACCAAGACAGGGAGTCAAAGCAATTCTACCTAATACACAGAAACAAACACAGGGAGGCTGCCAACACGAGGAGACAAAGAATCACAACCCAAATGAAAGAACAGATCAAAACTCTCCAGAAAAAGAGCTAAATGAAATGGAGACAAGCAATCTATCAGAGGCAGAGTTCAAAATACTGTTTATAAGGATGCTCAAAGAACTTACTGAGGATCTCAACAGCATAAAAAAGTTCCAGTCAGAAACAGAGGATACACTAATTGAAATAACAATTTACAGGGAAACAACAGTAGAGTGGATGAGGTTGCGAATCAAATCAATGATTTGGAACATAAGAAAGAAAAAACAACCAATCAGAACAAGAAGAAGAAAAAAGAGTCCAAAAAAAATGAGAATAGTATAAGCAGCCTCTGTGACAACTTCAGGAGGTCCAACATTTGCATCATAGGCATGCCAGAAGAATAAGAGAAAAAGCCAGAAATTGAAAATCTACTTGAAAAAATTAAAGAAAACTTCCCTAATTTGGTGAAGGAAATAGACATTCAAGTCCAGGAAGCAAAGAGTCCCAAACAAGATTATGAAAAGAGGCCCACTCCAGGACACATCATAATTAAAATGCCAAATGTTAAATATAAAGAAAGAATCTTAAAAGCAGAAAGAGAAAAGAAGTTAGTTACCTACTGGGGAGTTCCCATAAGACTGTCAGATGATTTCTCAAAAGAAACTTTGCAGGTAAGAAGGGATTGGCAAGAGATATTCATAGGGATGAAAAGTAGGACCTACAGCCAAGATTGCTCTACCCAGCAAAGCTATCATTTAGAATCAAAGGGCAGATAAAGAGCTTCCCAGACAAGAAAAAACTAAAGGAGTTCATCATCACCAAACCATTATTATATGAAATGTTAAAGGGACTTATTTAAGAAAAGAAGACCAAAACTATGAACAATAAAATGGCAAAAATTACAAATCTATCAACAACTGATTCTAAAAAACTAAGCAAACAAGAACAGAGACAGAATCATAGAAACAGAGAGCATTTTGATGGTAACAAGATGAGAAGGGAGTGTGGGGAGGTGCATGAAGAGGTGAGGGGATTAAGATGTACAAATAGATACTTACAGGATAGCCATGGGGATGTAAGTACAGCATAGGAAAGGAGTAGCCAAAGAATTTATATGCATGACCCATGCACATAAACAATGGTGTGGGGATTGCCTGAGGGAGTGGGGGCTGCTGGGTGAAGGGGTCAAAGGGGGAAAAATCAGGACAACTGTAATAGTGTAATCAATAAAATATAATTTAAAAATAAAAGTTCACTGTTGAAGAGGTGCTGTGAAAGAAAGGTCCTTGAAAACGAGGCAAACCCTGGTTAAAATCCCATGGGCCTGAGGGCCAGGGGAAAACGACTTCTCTCTGACCCTTAGCACTCATTTATAAAATGGTTTTGAAAACCCCTCCTTCTCTGGGTTGTTGGTAAGGTTAATCATCCCACTGGCCCTACTGTGTGGTCACCTACTGGCGTCCTGCCCTAGCCTGACACTGACCTGAGATTCCCAGTATCCAGCACAGTTACTCGCACCAGGCGGTGCTCAGGCGAGAAGTGGAATCCACACTTCGATTCCCGCCCTGCCACCCTGGACATGTGCTGTCCCTCTGAGCCTCCAGCACCCTCTGCGCACACCTGTAAACGCAGTAGGGCCAGTGGGGGCAGCACCTACATGTACCGCCCCCGTCCCTTACAGCTCTCCGGGGCAGCTCCCCTCCTCACAGCTCCGTGAGTCACCCCCCACCCCGCCCCCGCTGTTGAACTGCCGCTCCCTCCTCCTTCCCGCGGCTCTCCACTCCCACCACTCCTCGATCCTCCTCCTTCTCCTCTCCCTCCTCTACCTCCCTCCGGCTGCCCTTTTTGGTGTACCTGTTCGCCTCTCTTGGCCCTCGGGCACTCTAGGTTTCTAACCGCTGCGTCTCCGTGCTTCTCGTCTCATCTCTCTCTCTCTCTCTAGTCTCTGTGTGTCTCTCTGCTCATCTCTGTCTATCTCTGTCTCTGTCTTTCCAGAGCTCAGTTTTGTCTCCGCCCGTATCCTCCCATCGCCCTCCCTCCAGTGGCCAGAGGTGGCCGCGGCCCCGCGCCAGGCGCGATGAGCGGCGCCTGCACGAGCTACCTGAGCGCTGAGCAAGAGGTGGTGCGCGGCTTCAGCGGCCCGCGCCCGGGGGGCGAGGTGGCCGAGGTCTTCTGCTGTGGCTTCCGTGACCACAAGTACTGCTACGACGACCCGCGCAGCTTCTTCCCCTACGAGCACAGCTACATGTGGTGGCTCAGGTACCGGTCCTGGCCCTAATCCCACCTGGAGCCCCCAATCCAGTCTTAGCCCTCTTGCCCCACCTCAGCCAGGCCGAGTGCTAATCCCTCAGTTCTCATCCAAGTGCCCACCCTACCCAGTTTCTAACCCCTGGGGGCCCAACACTGACATTTGCTCTCACCCCGTCACCAACCCAACTCCCTCTGCAAGCCCTTCTCAGCTCCATTCCCGAGTCCTGATCCTGGTCCCGATCTCTGTTCAGATCCAGTCTTGAACCTCTCACCCCAACTCCACCCTGAAAAACCTTCATTCCATCCCCACTCCAAGCGTCATCCTCCAGCACACTCGCCCGACCCCCAAATACACACCAACATTCTGCCTAACAGCTAACTCCCATCTTCCAGTGTTCACAGGAAACCCAAACTCCACCCTCATCCAAGTGCCCACCAAGATCCCCTTCCTAATATCAACATCAACCTCACTCCTGACTTAATCACTCCCCAGTACAGATCCCAGCCCTTACTCTGTCACCAGCCCAACCTCCCCCTCTATAGTCCCTGCAGTCCCACCTCAGCTCTCCTTCCCCACCCTGACTGCGAACATTATATAGACCTACATCCAAACCTCTGCTTCAAGCTTTAATTCTCACCTGATACTACACTGCAACTCAACCCCATCCTCAGCCCAGCCTTAACTCTTTCCCCCTGATATTCAGTCACCTTTTACTAAGCACCTCTTTCTAGGGCCTATGGTGAGTGCTGGGGAGGTACTACACTCCTGAGCTCAAACAGAAGATGGAGAGATCAGAGCTACCTCCAAGTTCATCATGAGACTATGGCAAAATGCCACAGGGAAGCCGGTTCAGAAGCCAGCAGAAGCCAGCTCAGGCTGTTAATCGGGTGATTTGGGTGAATATCTACCCACAAGTCCTCAGTTTTCTCACTTGTTCAGGGAAGGGGGTGGTTAGGACATTGCTGACATTCCTTGAACCTCAGTGTGGGAATGAGAGGGCAATTGGTTGCAATCTCCAAAGGCTTCACTCAGAAAATAGGACTTGACCCCTGAACCTGCTCTGGGAAAAAGGAATCAGCAAAAATGGAGCAGGCCATCTCAGTAGACAGTAATTTTCCTGTCCCTGGAGGTACTTGACCAGAGGCTGCATCCCCTCTGAGTGAGTGAAGACAGCCTGCCACTAAAACTTCTCTGAGCCTTTGTCTTTTTATCTATCAAATGGGGAGGATGATAAGTCGTTGCCTTGACTTCCAACTAGGGCAAGGACCAAATGAGATAAAGAGATGAAATCAGCTTGGCTCATGCCCCTGACAATTATAGATATTATTTCTTTTTCTAAACAGCTCAACCCATAATTCTAGAGAATTTTTGGATGGCCAGGTTTTCAGAGCCTGCACATTCAGCTGCTATCTGTAACCCAGAGAAATATATTAATTTATTCTCTGTTCATCCATATTTTCATTCATTTATTATATAGCCTTTGCCTTGTGCCAGGTTCTATACTAGGCATTGGGGACACAGAATCAATTATTCCCTGCCCCTCAGGAGCTCACAGTCCACTCAAAGAGAGATGACATGCACCTAAAGTGCAACAATGGAGCTTTTGTTTAAGACCCACTCTGTACTGAGCACTGAGATAGGTGCTGATTTATGATGGCCTTACTTCCCTTTGAGGTATAGAGACAATGTGGAGCTTTGGGACTGATTAGAGCCCTGTCCAAAACTTGCCGCTGTCACTTAATAGCTATGTGAATTCAGGCAAATTATATTCAAGTCTCTCTTTTCATCTTTAAGATGGCAATAGTAATACCTATCTTACGGAATTGTTGCAGGATTTGGTGAAGTGTGCATGTGAAAGTAACTAGTACATATTGTAGAAATTCACTAAAAGGGAGTTCCCCTTCTCTGGTTCATAGGTAGGGAAAGTGAAGCTCAGAGTATGCAAGTGAATTATCCAAGATCTTCTAGGAATGTCACGGCAGACTGTGATTTAGGGCCACCCAAGGGCCAGATGCATTCATACATTTGCAACCCTGGCACGTTTTCTCCCCATTTTACAGATAAGAAAACTTGAAAGCCATTAAGTTGCTAGCAGGGAGTGCCCCAAGGCCAGGCTTGTCCTGCTGCACAACTGTCTAAATCTAAGCCTGGCTCTCTTACAACTTGCTCTATTCAGATCATTTGAAAAAAAAAACAAAAAACAAAAAACTTAACAACCTCGTCTTCTGGACACTGTTCTAGCCCTTGGAAACACAAAGATGAGTAACTCCCTCAGCACCCAGCCAGAACCCCAACCCTCTACTACCACCCTCTTCCCTATACACCCCTGCGGTCCCTTCAGTACTTCGGTGGAGTACTTTAGTGGCTTAGACAGTGAGGTAGTGATTGGATAGGGTGAGCTCTGAGGTCGCATCACATGTCAGTGTGGTCCCATCCTATGACCCCAAGGGCAGGCTAGTTCCTCTGTCCCCAGACAGATCATCTGAGACAGTGCCCAGTTCCTTACAGACCACTGATCTGAGATATATATATCCCCAGAGCTCTCTCACCCACTCTTCAAAGGACCCTACTTTTAGAGGGTCCTTTCTATCCAGGTGGCCATAGATGTCCCTTGTAAGGGGTGGGGTCATAACTTGAGCACAAGTCTCCCAGCTAAGAGCCTTATAAACAGTGAGTGTATCTCAAAAAGAGGAAATAACATTTCAAGAACTAACAAGTACTACATGTGGAAAATGTAGAAAGGACAGGAGAAATTTAAAAGGAAAGAAATCATGAGAGACCCAGTGTCTGAGCTTGGGTTCCCCAAAAAACTTGGAGACAAGGATTTGAGGAAAGATAGTTTGTATGGAAATCAATCCTAGAAAACACTGGTGGAGCGTGGGGAACAAGGATGGTGAAGGGAAAGAACTAAATGATGGTGTTACCAAGCAAGTCACCACCAAGGGTCACCAGAGTTTAAACCTGCTGAACTCTGCCAGCCAGTGTAGAATCTACACCTCAAAGTCATTCCAGCTAAGGGTGGGGAAGCTGGGTATTTACATATCAATTTCTGTTAGTCATTGGTTGTGTGCTGTTGTGAGAAGGCAGACATTAATTTTCTTGCCCTTCTGACCTGCGCACTGTGCAGTTTGTGTCTGTTCTAGGCCCAAGAAAGCCTTCAGGCAAAAAGACACAAGTGCTGGCATTTGAAACTCTAGCCAGAATATTTTACAATTATAATCCTAATGGGACACAGACAGGACATCCACACCCTGAGCTATACCCAGCGACAGCCTGTTAGCATTTGGGGGCATTTCCATTCAAACCTTACATAGTTATGCATCTATTTGTGTTTATTTGAGTTGCAATTATGCAACATATTTAGTAGCATGTCCTGCTCTTTTCACTTAACATTTTCTCATCTAAATTTAGCTTTGATATTAAATATTATTTAAAAAAATGTTTTTAAGGGCTCTATGCTATTCCATTGCAGGGATATCCAATAATTTATTTAGCCATGGTAATACAGACTCTCCAAAGCTCTAAGGTGTTTCTGTTCAGTGGAAATTAGCCATCAACTAGTTGGGCGTGAAATGCGGCAGAAATGGCAAGGGCAGGAGTCTGAGGCAGGGGTGAGGGAGAGGGGTGGACAGAAAATCGGAAGAAGTAGTATGCCATATAGTGATTTATACAATATTTGGTCTTCATCCACAGTTCCTGGCTCACAATTCCCAAAACCCTTGGAATTTCTTAAGTGTTGAGAATAACAAAGGTGTCTTTTGGGCCTCCATCAAAGGTGGGATCTGATTGCCAGGAAAACCAACATGTGATTAGAGGTTTGGAACTTCCAGTCCCCCATCCCTTCCTGACCTCAGGGAGAGAGGCTGGATATTGAGTTCAATTGTCAATGGCCAATGACTTACTCAATCATGGCTACATAATGAAGCTTTCCCAAAAACCTAAAAGAACAACAGTTGGTCTTTTTTTTGGGAGGGGGGGAGCCAGAATGCTTTCATGTGCCACCAGTCCCCAAGCTCCACAGAAGCTCCTTTGCTCCTTTGTTCGTGACCTTGCCCTATGTATCTCTGCCTCCGGCTCTTGATTCAAATCCTTTTGTATCCTTTATTTTTTTAAATACATTTTTTATTGATTCAGCTATTACTGTTGTTCCATTTTTTCCTCGTCTTTAATCCCCTCTGCCCTGCACCACCCCTCCCACCAGCATTCCCCCCGCTTAGTTCATGTCCATGGGTCATACATATAAGTCTTTGGCTTCTCCATTTCCCATACTATTCTTAACATCCCCCTGTCTATTTTGTACCTACCATTTATGCTTCTTAGTCCCTGTACCTTTCCTCCATTCTCCTTTCTCTTCCTCCCCACTGATAACCCTCCATATGATCTCCATTTCTGTGATTCTGATCCTGTTCCAGTTGTTTGCTTAGTTGGCTTTTGTTTTTGTTTTCTTTAGGTTCAAGTTGTTGATAGTTACGAGTTTGCTGCAATGTTACTATTCATAGTTTTGATCATCTTTTTCATAGATGAGTCCCTTTAACATTTCATATAATAAGGGCTTGGTGATGATGAACTCCTTTAGCTTGACCTTATCTGGGAAGCATTTTATCTGCCCTTCCATTCTAAATGAAACCTTTGCTGAATAGAGTAAACTTGGATGTAGCTCCTTACTTTTCATGTCTTTGAATACTTCTTCCAAGCCTCTTCTTGCCTTGTAAGGTCTCTTTTGAGAAATCAGCTGACAGTCTGATGGGAACTCCTTTGTAGGTGACTGTCCCCTTACCCCTTGCTGCTTTTAGAATTCTCTCCTTCATTTTAATCTTGGCTAATGTAATTATGATGTGCCTTGGTGTGTGCTTCCTTGGGTCCAACTTCTTTGGGACTCTCTGAGCTTCCTGGACTTGCATGTCAACTTCCTTTGCCAGATTGGGGAAGTTCTCCTTCATTATTTTTTCAAATAAGTTTTTAATTTCTTGCTCTTCCTCTTGTCCTTCTGGCACCCCTATGATTCAGATGTTGGAACATTTAAAGTTGCCCCAGAGGTTCCTAAGCCTCTCCTCATTTTTATGAATTCTTGTTTCTTCATTATGTTCTCGTTGAATATTTATTTCTTCCTTCTGCTCCAAATCATTGAGTCCCAGTTTCCTTCCCTTCACTGTTGGTTCCCTATATATTTTCCTTTATTTCACTTTGCATAGCCTTCACTTTTTCCTCTATTTTGTAACCATACTCAACCATTTCTGTGAGCATCCTGATTACCAGTGTTTTGAACTCTGCATCTGATAGTTTGGCTATCTTTTCATCACTTAGTTCTATTTTTGGAGCTTTGATCTGTTCTTTCATTAGGGCCATATGTTTTTGTCTCAGCACAGCTGTTATGTTGTAGGGGGTGGAGCCTTAGGTATTAGCCATGGCGGGGAAACCAATGGCACTATGTTGTGATGCTGTATATGGGGGAGGGGTCAGAGAGGGAACAATGCTGCTTGTTTGAGTCTCTGCCAGTTTTCAGTCACTTCCCCCACTACCTACAAGCAAATTGGGCCGTCTGGTGCTGATTCCTGTGTGGGTGGGTTTGTGCATGTTCTAGGACCCTGTGGGTCTCTCCAATGAACTCTCCTTTGAGCCTAAGAGTTTCTCCTGCTGCCACAACCCCCACAGGTTTTTTCAGTCAGAGGCTTTGAGGCTTTATTTCCCAGTGCTGGAACCCTGGGTTGCACAGACTGTCTCGATCCCCAGTTGTTCCTCTCAATTTATCTGCAGACAAATGTGGGAACACCCAGTCTGTCAGCCGCTGCCTTGCCTACCCTGGTCCACCAGCTGCTGCCTTGCCACTTGTCCTCTCCACCCCGAATGCCAGTCTCCACCCCTCCTACCAGTCTGGATGAATGTTTCTTCTTTAACTCCGTCAGACTCTCACATGGTTAGATTTTTCTGGCAATTCTGATTATTTTTTGTTCTTAAATTTGTTGTTGTCCTTCTTTTGGTTGTGCAAGGAGGCAAAGTGTATCTACCTACACCTCCATCTTGGCCAGAAGTCCAATATCATTTATAATGAATCAGTAATCTAATGAGCGAACGATTTTTCTTGAGTTGTGTGAGCCATGATCGCAACATAATGGAACCCAAGGAGGGGGTTAATGGGATCTCCAATCTATAGCTAGTTGGTCAGCAGCACAGGTAAGAGCCTGGACTTGCAGCTGGTGTCTGAAGTATGTGTATGTGCTGGGGAGGGGGCAGTTTTGTACAGCTGAACCCTAAACCTGTGGAATCCTTTCTATCTTGGGTAGATCATATCAGAATTGAGTTGAATTCTCAGATACCTTGCCAGGTCAGAGAAACACTTGTTGGTGTGGAGAAGTCTCCAAAAACATTGTTAATATTGGGTCTGACAACCCTTTTCAGAGTTGTAGGCAAGAAGGGCACAAAAACAAAGCCTGGCGCCTACCAATGTCCTAGCATTAGAATAATATCTCACAGTGCCTGAGACATAGTAGGTATTCGGTAATGTTTACTAATGCTTACTGTGTGCCAGGGCTTGTACAAGGAGAGGACAAAGCCGATTAAATATGGTCTAAGTCTGTCTTCAAGGAACACATGAGAAATATTTAAAACACCTACGATGTTCTAAGAATATGACATATATCATTCATCCTCCCGACCACCCATGGGATGCCATGTTTTGACTATTCTAACTTTTCAGACAAAGAAACTTAAGCTCAAAAGGTTAAATAACTTCGTAAGGACCTCACAGTTAGTTATAGAGCTGGGTGTAACCCCAGTAGGTCTGGTTCCAAAGCTCTTCGCTCTTTTCCTACCATATTGGGCTGCCTGACCCAGTGGGAAGTGGTAAAGGTCCTCAGTAAAGCATCCTAGGTGAATTAGCCGGGCATGCAGGGAAAGGGGGTAAGGGAGAGAAAGATCACCAAGGAAAGCATTATTGAGGAGACATTTGAGATGGGCCTTCGACGACAGGTAAATGCCATCATAGGGATATAATGGGGAGGGATCATGTGAAAAAGGAAAGACAGTGGTCCCCAAATGAGCTAGGAAGTAGTTGTCTAAAAACTAAGTGACTAAGAACTGACTCAGGGCAGACACAATGAGGGACCTGTGGGGGGAGTGTTTTAGATGTGGCCACTCATGTGACCTACTGGAAGGTGGGTCAGAAATTTTCTTGAGGCTGGAAGGACAGCTGGTTTTTAACTAAAGCCTACCATGTGTCTTGATTTTTTTTTTAAAGAAACAGCAGTGTGGGGATAGCTCTTTAAGGTCATTTCCAGCTCCCTGGGGTGGGAATAGGTTGAAGAAATTTAGAAGGGAAGGAGAGAAGAAGAAAAGGAATACACACTGAGACCCACCTACATGGTGGGTCACTTCTCCTATATGTGCTGCCTCCCAAGTCCCTTCCTGACTCTCAGGTCCTCTATGGTCTTTTCTTCCCAGTGTTGGTGCTCTTGTGGGCCTGTCTATAGCAGTGGCGGTCCTCCTGGCTATCATTGTCACTGCCTGTGTGCTTTGTTACCTGTTCCTCAGCTCAAAGCCTCATGCAAAGTTGGACCTAGGTTTAAGCTTACAGACTACAGGTAAGAAAGAGGCCACATGATTTCCTTGTATTCAGCAGGCAAGCAGTTTTACAAAGGGGACATATTTAGAAGTGATGTTTGGAACATTTGCCTCCTGAGTGTTCCTGGAATATTCAGAAGCAGCAGCTTATGATGTGAACATTTCCCATCTAAACTTTTCATGTGGTCTATGTTTATCAAAAGAATTTGATACAGTCAGCATTCCATTGGTTACACAAATATGAATTCATCTTGTGGATCTTCTAAAACAATGTTTTAATTCTAGCCTTACAAAATATAAACTGATTTTAATACTACCCCAAACAAAAGACAATAAGAAAAATTTGCTGCTCCCCAAACTCAATTTCCTCAGAAACTAAATACAGGTACTTTTTGATAATCTGATGTGCTAGACTACCCACTTCTTTATTAGCACAAGCCACCTAGAGCCTTCTGACAGGGCCCCCCAGAAGAGTGTTGCTTCTTCACAAGTCTTTATATCACATGTTTTTACCACCTCTGCAAGGTACTGTGAAAGAGACCAGTAGCTGTTGGCAAAAGATCTTTCAGTGTAGTTTGGTAGACAACACTCAAAATGGTTGTTATTATCTCCATTTTATAAATGAGAATATCGAGGCTGAGAGAGATTAGGCGACTTGCTCAAAGTATCACAGCTAGTAAGTGGTAAGGTTGAAATCTAGCCCATGTCTTTCTGCCTGAGTCATATTCTTTCTTCAGCCTACCACATTGGGTCTGTACAGCCTATAATTAAGCACAAAATTGTTTGATACCAAATGCTAAGGAGGGTTTCAAAAAGGAAAGGAGACTTGAATTAGTGAAGGAGTTGGTTAGGCAAAATAGAGGGGAAAAGGCCTTCTAGGAGAGAATAAATAATGGGTAAAGGTGTGTGGGCAGCACGGAGGAAGACCTGTGCAGTGACAGGGTCATTCACCCTGGGGCACCATAGGGAGTAAGGCCAGGCTGGACCCAGGAGAAATTTAATCTCAGAAGTAAGGATGGCAAACATCAGGGAGGGACAAGGGGCAGGGTGTGTAAAAGCTAAGTTTCAGAGAAAGAGAGAGCTTTTTCCCTCATACAAGATTTTCCAATTCAATAACAAATTTGTGCAACAAACAACATTACGGAACCCTTCTCAGATCCTGATGATTATGAAAAATCCCACTGTGGCTGAGCAGTGAAAAGCAGGATGGATGGCCTTTGAGGACGGGAGGGTTTGGCCGGCTTCCCCTGGAGTCGGGAAGACCTGGGAGGCAATGGCAGAACAGAAAGAAAGCCTGAGCATAGACCCAGCCTTGGGGAGACCAGGGATAGCCCAGGCTTCAACTTGTATTAGAGAAAAAGCATAAAAGTTAATGAAAGGCACAGAAGAACCTGACTCTCCAGTGAGATATGGGAAAGCTCATTGTCATAGACAACTTAGTTCTTTCCAAGTTAATCTATAATTTAAAATCCCAACAAAAGGTTTCATGGAATTTGTCAAAATTCTAAAATTAATCTAGAAGAATAAAGGTGTAAGAGTGAACAAAACAATTTTGGAAGAGAAAGACGGGATTGCCCTATCAGATAATAAGACATTTTTTAAAGATAAAAGTTTGTCAATTTGATATTGGCACAGAAACTGACAGACAGAATTGGGCTATGCAATGTCCTCAACTCATTGCAAATTTGCTCCTCAAGGACTTTTGGCAATGTGTGGAAACATTTTTGGTTGTCACAATTGGGTGAGGGGTGCTACTGGTGTCTGAGTAGAGGCCAGGAACGCTGTTGAAGAGCCTGCAACACAGGACAGGGCTCTACAACAAAGAATTGTCCAACCCAAAATGTCAATAGTGCTGATGTTGAGAAACCCTAGAATAGAAAGTCCAGAAACAGACTAATTAAAATAGGGAAAAACTGGCAAATTTGCCTGCATAAAAGGCAAATAGACATCAAATACAAATAATACAAGACATTATACATAAAGTTAAGAAACAAGTGATAGACTACAAAGATATTATAAATGGAACTACACACATACAGGCAATCATTATTTGCAGAATCAATATTTGTGAATTTTCCTGTTTGCTAAAACTTATTTGTAACCTTAAAATCAATACTTGCAGTGTTTTCAAGGTTGTTTGTGAAAGTGGACATGTGCAGAGCAGCAAAAAATTTGAGTTGTCCCATCACACACATTCCTAGCTGAGGTTGAACAAGGCAATGTTCTGCCTTCTTGTTTCAGGTCTCATACAAGTGTCCTTTTCATGGTATATTGAGTGCCACGTTTTTGCATTTTTATGGCTTTTGATGGTGGTTTCACTGTTGAAAACGGCCCCCAAATGTAGTGCTGAAGTGCTGTTTAGTGTTCCTAAGCACAGATAACACTGTCATGTGCTTTGTGGAGAAAATACATGTATTAGGTAAACTTTGTTCAGGCAAGAGTTATAGTGTTCTTGGACATTGGTTAAATGTTAATCAATTAACAGTATGTATTAAATAAGGTGCCTTTAAACAGAAATACACAAAACAAAGATATGTATTGATTGGTCGACAAAAAAGTTTTGACCAGGGGCTCACAGGAATCTAACTTTTATTAACTACATTGGCAAAAGTAAAAAAATGGATCACATTAATATTGAGAAGTTTGGGTAGGGGGAAGTTTGTCATATATGACTAATAGGAGTATAAAATGGTACCACCACTTGGTAGAGTAAATTGTCAATATCTATTTATATGAAAAATGAATATAACCTGGCTGGTGTAGCTCAGTGGATTGAGCACTGGCTTGTGAACCAGGGGTTCGCTGGTTCAATTCCCAGTCAGGGCACATGCCTGGGTTGTGGGCCAGGTCCCCAGTAGGGGGCGCTTGAGAGGCAATCACACATTGATGTTTCTCTCCCTCTTTTTCTCCCTCCATTCCCCTCTGTCTAAAAATAATCTTTTAAAAAAGTGAATATACCCTATAACTCAGTAATTCCACTTCTAATTATCTTAGAAGAAATAGTTACACTAGAAGAGGATTTATGAAGATGGAAAACACGATATTTTGTCATATTGGAAACAAAGAAAGTGTCTATCTACTAGTAGAGGAATAATGAGATATGATACCACAGTTAAAAGAATTGAACTAGCTCTAAATAGATCATCTCATTTGTTCTTCACAATATATGGGCAGAGTATAGATCTTATTGCTATCCATTTTACAGATGAAGAAACTGAAGCCCAGGTTACCTAGTGAGTGACAGAGCCAACACTACCTCCACTCTCCTTGCTCTCCTTATTTCTGCAAAACAGAAATCCCAACTATATTCCAGACACTCTTAAACTGTACATGCATTATCATGTCTAATTTTCCCAGCTATCTAAGTGAGGTAGGTATTATTATCATCCATTATACAGATGTGAGAACCAGGTCTCAGAGAGGTGAGATGACTTACCCAAGGGATCAGAATTTGTAAATCGTGGATCTGGAATTCAAATATGTGTGCTTTCCTGCCTTCCAAGTCCTACTCTTTCTTACCTCACCAGGCCAGGTCCATGGGGTGCCCCTGCTTGTGTCCTGGTCCTCTCTTCTCTCCTCACCCTTTTTCCTCCCTCACTCTGAGCCTGCCTGTCAAAGGGAATATAGTTCATCCCTTGGCTCTGTGAATGAAAACCACCCTCCTTTTTACTGCTCAGCCACCAGCTGGATTATTCAATTGCCAGGGTCTGAGATAGCCTATGTTCTTGCTTCTTGCTTCTTGCTTCTCATTTTTAAGATAGAAAATGTATTAACTGACCTTTTACTAAATGATAGCTTTTAGTTCTGTCTTTTGCACAGTCCTAGCCCTTAGTTCCTCTCTTTCTTCTTCATTAAGTGCTGTCCCCTCCTTCCCAGGAGCCTCTTGTCCCTCCTTCTGCATTTAAGATAGCTTTAGCTCATTATTTTACATTCATCGGAGCTTTACCCTTTCCACAGACTTCGATTTGTCTGCTGTCTGCCTCTCCAGCAGGACATGTAGAGAGACCATCAGCCCTATTTTACATCAGAGGACACCAAGGGAAGTTAATTGGCCAAGCCTACACAGTAGTGAGCGTGTGTTGCTGGGATGTCAGTCCTGATCTCCCATCCTCTATGATCACTGCACCATACCTCAGGGGCCTGGTCTCTGAGTGTGAGGACAAGGACGGTATGGGGAGTGCCTTGGCAAGAGCAGAGTGGAAATGGAACAGAGCTTCTGAAAACAGGCTCCAGCTGCTACTCAGGTGTTCTGCATTGGCCCCTCACCCCCACCTCCACACCATCCCCCAAACTTGGGATGCAAAAAACCCAGAACTTTCTTACTCTGGTACTTTGTAACTAGCTTGATCAGAAAAGTCACTGAGTTCCTACCACTGTGCTAGATGATATGCTAAGGACTTCGAACATGTTATTCCCCTTACCTGCCTAATTACTCTGCCAAGTGGTTATAATCAATCCAATTTTGCAGGTGGGGTAACTGAGGTAAGTATGGAGTTTATGTTCCAACCTTGGTGCATTTAATAAGAGACCAAGAAAAAAATAGGGGTAAAAATGGAAGACAAGAGTTCAGTTCTCATCCTTGTCTTAAAGGTGTTGGTGAGGAGCTTATTAGTCAGTCATTTTCACTGACTCAAAGGCTCCTAGAAATCAAATCTGATGCTTTCACTGCCGAGATGAAGGAAAGCATCAGAGGAGGCCCTGAAAGAGACAGTCACTTGCCCAAGATCACCCAGCCAATTGGCAAAGCCTTTGCCTTCTAGGCCAGGGATAGGTCCCTGCAGCAGCCCCTCTCACCTTCTGGTGAGGGTTCATTTTTGCCAGAGCCCACTGCCTTTTAATTAGCCACATTTGGTATCTATGACCCAAACCTCAGTGATGAGTCAGTCTTTTTTTTTTATTGACAAGCTCTTTTATTGTGTCTGTTTTAGGGGTTTTCGTGGGTTTTTTTTTTTTTTTTTGAGACACAAGTTATACACACACATATGTTCATTTTTTTGAAAATGAGAAGATGCAGATAGGCAAAAAATGAAATAAAGTACAGATCACAGATAATCACTATTAATCTTTTGGTGCATAATTCTCATTTTGTATTATAACACATGTAAATGTACATTATATATAATGTTTTTCAACATGTTGTTTTCACTTTACAATATACAATGAGCATCTTCTCATGCAAATGAATGAGAAACATCCTATTAAATGAATGAAATTGGGTCAAAAGATGAGATGTGGGTAACAAGAGTAATCTGTAAATCAAAGGAACTCTGAAGGATTCAGTGTAATAGCAAGTATTTAGCAAGAAAATGCAGACAAAAAAACCAGTGGTGGTGATATTAATAACAGAAAACAGTTAAATTCAGTGGAGAAAGGTATTGAATGGCATAAGGACAGTCCCGGAATGCCTATTGTTAGAATACAGAGCCCTAAACTTCTTTCTCAGACCCCTTATCTCTTCCAAAGACTGTTCCATCTCATCTCCCTCTCTTGTCATTTCTTCATTATTAAAATGCCTATAATCTATGTCCTCTTTAAATTCTTCAAGGGACTTAAGCAGCCTTTGCATAAAATTCCCTTCAATTTGCTTGTGTTCAAATTTTCCCTAGCGTGGGTTCTTTCTACCTCTTTGGCATGCTGCACTGGGGCTTCCCTTCATTTTCTTTGCAGAGTGTTTTGCATGATGTAATTGTTTCCGATGACAGTTTGGGATAGTTTTCTTCTCTTTTTCTTGCCTTGAGATGTCTGTGAACCTAGACCCTTGGAACACCTGCAGGCAGAACTGAGGTGGGCGGGGAAGGGACCGTTCTCTGCTGGGATTTAAGGAATTTAAGTTCTCTTGGCCACAGTCACAATCACTTGTAGGGCAGTCAGTCTTAACTCATCCTCAAGGAGGGAGAGAATCTAAGAACTCCTCTCCTAGCTGGTCATCACAGGATAGTCCTAAGTGCAAGGTTGAGGGTCCCAGGCAATGGGAGGACAGGCCACAGAGGTCCTTGGAGAATGGTGGGAAGGCACCACCCAGGTCTGGGACATCAGAGAGCCTGACTCTAATCCTGGCTTTGTGGTTCTCATTGTGTGGCCTTAGGCAAGTCACTTCTCTCTGGGTTTCAGTTTACTCTGTAAAGTGTATACAGTAACACCTACTAAGAAAGTTAGGAAAACTAAAGGTGATGCTTACATAGGAGCTAAATTAATCTCTGATATATGGTAGGCTTTTAACAATTAGTAGCTCTCATTTTTTTATTATTACTGGGTACTTAGATTTTACATTAGTCTCCTCAAAGAGTCGGCTGATCTCAGAGATACGAACTGTATTTTATTTTATTTTTTTAACATTTTATTTATTTATTTTTAGAGAGAGGGGAAGGAAAGGAGAGAGAGAGAGAGAAACATCAGTGTGTGGTTGCCTCTCATGTACCCCGCATTGGGGACCTGGCCCACAACCCAGGCATGTGCCCCGACTGGGAATCAAACCAGTGACCGTTTGATTCACAGGCCTGCACTCAGTCCACTGAGCTACACAAACCAGGACAAACTGTATTTTAAATGCCTTTGTATCCCCAGAACCTAGACTAGTTCCTAATCTATACTAAGGGTATGCTTGCTCTGTGGTAAGAGTCCAACCTTTGGAATCAAGCAGAATGGGAAGTGAATCCTGGATCTAATACTTAATGGCTGTTTCAATATTGACTTTTTGGCTTCCGGCCAAGATGGAGGCATAGGCAGACGCACTGTGTCTCTTCTCACAACCAAATTAAGGACAACAAAGATTTAGAAACAAGAAAACAACCAGATCTCAGAAAATCAAACTGTTTGGAAGTCCAACAACGATTCATCCAGACCGGTAAGAGGGGCGGAGTCGCGGCAGGAAAAAGCGGAGGTTCCGACGGGCAC